>MJUU01056169.1:203185-258384 GCA_002080025.1 Modiolus philippinarum
TTTTTTTTTTTTTTTTTTTGCAGTTCCCTTGTGGGTTTTGGCTTTGGCTTGTGATTGTAATTTTCGGCCTTTTTAAGTGTTTACTGCTATCTTGACTTAGTAATATTTACCATCCGTAACGAAACGAACAAGGTTTGACGTAACTGCTGTCTTCGCAACTTGTTTTTCTTATGATTTTGAAGAGACACAAGTTGTCGAAATGCGCATATGCAGAATCTAAATTTACAGTAACTTCGGTATTTTGTTATTCGAAAGGATATTGTGGCAATGAATTTCGAGAATTTGACGTTGATGTTTTAAATATATTTATAATGAAATGTTAAAGGCCCCTTGCTTCAAACTTTAAATGGGCTGAGGGATCTCGAAAATATTTCAATGTCAATCTAATGTGATTTATTTATGACTGTTCTGTTAAAATATGTCCTAGCAATTAATTTACAATCCTCATGGTGACCTCAAGATGATATGAAGAACAATAATGAAAGCGTTATTGCTTTCCAATTTCGATATTTTTGGTAATTAGAATTCTTTTTGACTACTATTTGATTATAGCTTTCCATATTGACTTGTGCTGCTGATGAGAGCTTACTCCTTGAAACACGTGTACAGCACAACGAAATTTACTGTTTTTCATGCAACTTTGGTATTTTTTTTTTTGTATTTTCTACCATGTATTTGTAGAGATTTTTCTCGTGCATTTATTTCATATCATTTCATTAACAATGAAGGGATATGAAGTAAATGCAAATGAGACGAAATCTCTACAAATATATGGTAAAACTAAGCAATGGAACAACGCTTTTATTGTTGTTCTTCATCTTGAAGTCACCATCAGGCCTTCAACAATGAGCATTACCTCATAGCAAGTTCAAGACGACCCCTAGCACCGGTTTTAGCGGAATTCCTTGCTAATTTCTGAGCAGCGCTACATCCATGTCTTTTTTCCTTCGATCCATGAATGCTTAATCGTCAAAAAACATAACTTTAACGGGAAAAGTGTTCTTACAATCGCTGTCATTCGTTGACCGACAAAAACACTAGTAAAGGACGATCACAACATGAAAATAACCACTGTGGAAAGGTAAACGGGGCCTGCTCCGAATACGGCACCTCTCAAGAGTCAGTCCTAAGTTTATCAAAACCAGTGATACCAAATCCGCGATGACGTTAAAGGCAAGATTAACTAAGGGTGAAAATCGTCCCTAAATTTAAACTTTTTAAAGATTACGATAATTACTGTGAAATTACTATAGATCAATAAATTTTCGTGATCAAAATCAATTTTATGTCGTTTAAACTTATGTTTATGCCTCATAAAATTGATATTTTGATTGTTTTAATAAAAATTTGTTTTACAATTTCAACTTATTTTGACATGGAAGTAATCCGAAATCTTTATTGGCCATACTAAGTGATCTAACAAATTTGATATGGGCATATATTATCACGGTAACATCAAGAAACAATTGCTGAATTTATTTTGTCAAAAAACGGTCGTGAATGACTTAATATCGAAGTTACTGTGAATTTAAATTCTGCATATGCGCATTTCGACAACTTATGTCTCTTCAGTGCAGATAAAATCTAAACGTTTGGAAGACCGTAAACTCATAAATGTTTAAAAACTGATAGAGAACAAATAGGCAATACGATCGTGAGTGACATTACGCCTACATTTTCGAAGTTTTCGTTCTCTTTATAACGCCATCATGCCGTACTAATATAACAATTCCCAGAAACCTATTTCATATAATGCGTTTTATGGTTTCAAAAAAAATTATTTCAAATTACAAAAAAAAAAATTAAAAGCCAAAATTTGAAATAATGATACTGCATTCATATGAGAAATTCTCTCAAGAACAAGTACACTATAACTGAAATGTGTATAAAGCATACATCTCTACATTGTTTATTTAAGTTAATATGGCTGTTTTTCATTATTTTTTCTATTAGTTCAATAGAATTCAATTCCCCGAATTTGACCTACAAATTATGGTTTACAAATGAGCTAAGTGATGCTGATTTCTTGCTACGTAACTGTAAGGGAATAAAAATACATACCACTCCAAAATATTAGTTTAATTCCAAAAATTTTGAAATTGAATTTGACCATTATTTCGCTAATAAAATTTCCAAAGTCCAAACTTTAAGAGAAATTCCATCAGGACAAATGAAACGAAAGATTAAGATTACAAAAAAAGCTTTAGACAATAAACATTCACAGTTTGATTTATCACAAACATCTTGAACTGCGGAAAGGTAAGCTTGGCCTGCTCCGAATACGGCACCTCTCAAGAGGCTGTCCTAGGTTTATCAACACCAAAACCGCGATGACGTTAAAGACAAGATTCACTAAGGTTGAAAATCGGCCCTAAATTTAAACTTTCAAAGATTAGAATAAATACTGTGAAAATACTAAAGATTCATTATATTTTTCGTGATCAAAATCAATTTTATCATACCGTATGCTTCTTAAAATTGATATTTTTGATGTTTTATAAAAGAATTATTTTACAATTTCTACTCATTTTGACATGGAAGTAATCCGAAATAATATTGGCCATACTCAGTGATCTAACAATTCTGAAATGGGTGTATATCATCACGGTAACATCAAGAAACAATGGCTTATTCTATTTGTCGTGATTGACATAAGGCCTACATTTTCGAAGTTTTCGTTCGTTTCGAAGTTCTGTTTATAACACCATCATGCCGTACTAACATAACAATTCCCAGAAACTTATTTCATGTATTTCAGGTTTCAAAAAAAATTATTCCAAACTAAAGCAAAAAAAATTTAAGCAGTTTGAAATCTAACAGTTTACAGATCCAATTTCGTGATTTTTGTCCTTTAGCTGCAATTGTTCATTTCAATCTATTGTATGGGGTATTTGAAATATTACTCACCCTTGTGAAGAATGTAAATACTTGTTGATGACCTTTAAATATGTTCACCTCAGAATTACTCTTAAACCAAGTGTTTCATGAATATGTGTTGTCTTTTTGTCTATTTGGAATTATTGTGTTGTATGCGGCGACAATATTTGCCTCTGATCATTTTTTTTTACTATGAAAAAAGATGCTCATCTCACTGTTGTGAGTAATATTTCTACATCAAATATAGATTTATATCAGGATCGTACTTTCCAAGCTGGCACTGACTGTAACTGTCTAACTTTCAATTATATCGTTGTAATGATAATGGCTGTAAATTAATTACTTTTAATTATGATCAGATGACACGAAAACAAGAAAATTTCTTAGTATTTATTTATTTGGTGTAAAATAACATATTGATAAACTTAATTATTATTTATTTTTGTTTTTCCCTAATGGTTAATATATTTAATAGTTTTATCCATTTTAATATAAATTTGATATTTTTATAGTTTCATTTTGATATAAATTTGATATTTCTATAGTATTTACACCTTCTTCAGTCGAAATGTAATTAATCACATCGAGGTGTCATGTAATGGAAAAGATAAAATTGCAAAGGATGGTCATAAATTGGCTTTACAATGATATATTTTATGACTTAAATTGATATTAAAACCTTCCCACTGTATCACTTTTTTAACAATAATGTTTTTTGTTTATAATTATGTGCAATATTAATTAAGATTTAAGTATATCGAACGAAATATTGTGTTATATAAGAATTTCAAACCTTTTATTTTGTATTTATAATGGATTGTGATACTAGAGAATCAATATGACACTCTTTGTACTTTACTCTGTCATTATATTATATAAAGGCCATATGAAAATTCATGAATAGATTTATACCGAAATAATTGTAGATTTAGACTCTGCATCTGGCCATTTCGAATCATATTTCTCTTCAGTGCATTTCAAAATTAACATATTTGGAAGACCATTAACCTAAAAATGTGTTTAAACTGATATAGAACAATAACCAATATGATCTACAAAGAAGCCAAAATCAGCTAAGGACATAGATTTGCACGACGGATATACTCCTTCGTTTTATACTTAGTTTTAAAAATTTAGACATTATTAATTCAAAAATAAAATCGGTTTTCGGACCGGTACAGAAGTACTCACTACGGGGATCGGGGACTTCGACATGATGGTAACAAAATAACTGAATACCGAAGTTACTGTTAATTTCCATTTCGACAACTTATATCTCAGTGCAGATAAAATCAAATCAAGGAAGTGTAGCATCTCATAATCTGTTGAATCAAACATCTTGTAGAAAAAACTAACCATGTGGGTTTTATCAAAATTACCGAACAGAATTGTCAAGAGCTGAAGTCCAAGAGGCAAAAAGACAAATCAGGTGGAAAACTACCGAAAAAAAAATTTAACTGCAATGGCCCTGACTTGATACAGGCATTCCACAAGAAATGCTATGTTAAACCAGTTCTATTTCGGAAGCGACTCAACAGCAAGTGCTGTTCAAGTCGTAGACCATCAAAAGAAACGAGCATCCAATATAAAGTAAAAACTGTGTCTTTTACTTAAAAAACTTTTTCCACAAGGGACTGATATTTATAAAAGAACTTTTTCAATGATTGTAAGAGACGGATTTTTTAAGCCTTGGTTAATAAGACGGTCACGATGATAACTATGCCTTATTTCACATGAACTCCATAGCAATGGAGAGAACGGTAGAAAATAGATATTAGATATTTTGAATCGAAAAATTTTCAACAAGGCAGAGTTTCGAATATTCACCTGCCTAGTACTCAGTACTTCGGTGCTAAGCTGAAAACCGATGTGATATAGAAACTTTGTGTATTTTGATATCTGAATTCTAGTATTGTTTTAACTGAGGAGTAAATTTCTGACTTTAACCTGGTTTTGGATTTCCATCTATAAACGTTGGTAATTTCTTTCTGTCTTTCACAGTAACTTCGGTATTTTGTTATTTGTTGCAATGCCTTTACAGCTGGTTGACAATATTCACTAACAAAATAGTAAGTAAATCAGTGTTGGAAAGATTGGAAAGTTGCAATATTTAATTTTTGGTAAATTTTTATTTAAACTAGGGAGCATCTTTCTCTCAAAAACCTCTTTTCTTAGCATACTTTGTATTGCCGGTTAGATAATTTTGATTATTTGTTCTGTATAGGCTGTTACGTCTTTTATTTCACGATCTTACACAAGGGTTTGATTTGATCAGTATTAAACAGACATAAATTATCGAAAGAAACATACTTTTTCACATACTTTATCTTTTGGCCCTTTGGATGTCGGTTCTTGACAATTCTGTTCGGTAGTTTGTTATTACTCCCATATCTTACAAACTAACTACTTAACTGAATATATAATGACTAGCAATGGCGCTTTTAATCTTACGTTTGAGCATGCCATGGTGTGTAAATCTGCTCTGAGCATACTTTAAACCAGTTTGTCCCAATAAAAGTTTAGGAGATAGCTCTTCATCTAACGTACTAAAACAAATCCAAATAAACAATGACTGATTATTTTTTTTTTTGGTTGAGTCTCACTTATAAGTTCCAAGATACAATGATTTTACTTACAAGTTATAATTACAAATAATTCCAAATGTAATTGTAACGTTCATTTTCATTGGTCAACGTCGTGAATAGCAAACAGAAATATTTTTCGATATTTCCGTTTGCCCATTAATCTGCTCCGCGAAAATATGGTGCAACAAATAAAGACGTCGTTAACATGGATCACGTAGTTTTTAACGTACAAAGTTGGAATTATTAGGATTAAACACTGATTTTTAGGAAATTATGTATGTATAAACTCCGGCAGCTCACTCACAAATGTTAAGTTCTTCGGACTTTATTCAGTTTGTGAGTGAGCTGCCGGAGTTTATACTAGATAATTTCCTAAAAATCAGTGTTTAATCCTTATTTTGATATTTGCAGAACGATGCCACTGCTGGTGGACCAGAGGTCCCCGAGGGAATTCACCAGCCCAATAGTCAGACTTGTCTGACATGAAAAATTGACCTCTCGTTTTATAAAAATTTACTGTTTTTATTAAAATTCAAACCCCTTGAAAATACTTAGGCTTCATTCCTTGTATGGCACTCGGTAGATGTCCTTGGTACTGGATTTGGCCTCCTATTTCGATATTTTTTGTAACGAGTACTTCTTTTTTCACTCCTTTGGAATTATGGCTTTTCATATTATTTGATTTTAATGCTGCTGATGAGAGTTTACTCCTTGAATCACATGTACAGCATAACGAAATTTACAGTTTTTTTCTGCAATTTCGGAATTTTTGTACACAATGATTTACAAACAAACTCTAAATCTAACGGACAGACAGACGGACGCAAGACGACAGATAGTGATCCCTATGTGTTGATCCTGCACTAAGTTCAGACGCTCCATGACATTAACACCAATAAGATTCAAATACTATTAATAATTGCTTTATTAGCTATTTCGCAATTCCTTGTTATTTTGAGATGAAGAGGAACATTAACAGATTTTCATCCGATATCCATTTGGGTATTGTCTCATTGTAAGCAAGTTCAATTATCATCTCACTATTTCATTGTCAAAATGGGTTTTTCAATTCCTTCGGGTGTCTCGACACATTATAAAAGCGAGAGCAAAGAAATTTTATACAGTTATATAGTTATCTCCATGACCACCTCATTAATCAAGGCTTCAAAAAATTCCGTCTTATACGATCTTTAAGTTCTTCAACAGATATCAGTCCCTTGTGGAAAATGTTGAAGTTTCGGTCCGAACTCAAAGTAATACTGTGATGATCATTTCTTTTTACTGTCTACGACATTTCAATAGCAATTGCTGTTGAGTTGCTACTGAACACGAGGTTTTGCGCGCCATAAAACCGGTTAAACCCGCCATTATTTTTTAAATGCCTGTACCAAGTCAGGACAATTGTGGTCTACATTTTTTCCGGTGGTTATCGCCTCATGGTCTTTGGCTCTTTGACTCTGTTTGGTAATTTTGTTGTTACCCATCCCCCTCATTTGTTAAAAGGAGAGTATATGTTGTGTATGAGCTATTTCACATTTTCACTTAAAAATTATGTTTAAGTATAGAACAAGTTTCTGTAAATTGTCGTACGAGAGACGACTTATAGTTAACAATTAAAATTGCAATAAATTACTCACGTATGTTTTTAATTGATAAAAATGTTCAAGCAAATTACTGAATAAGCCTTATTGAATGTCTTTGGTTACGTTGCTGTAAATGGGACAAATTGATATATTTGTTAACCTTCACATTTAATGATCAAGTCTGAAACCTCCAGCAGGAAATGATATGATCATCTAACTTGACTTTGATTTATTCGCCAATGATCATTTATGAAAATTACTTGTGGGTAGGAATAACTAAAAACGGGTACGTTTTGCCACACAATAAATTTAAATCTTCTGTATTGTCTTTATTTTCTAAATTATCCCCTCGCTACCTCTTTGAATATGCTGTCGTCTCGATTACAAACCATAAAACGAGTTTGTATTTGAATGATAACGGTTATTGGCGGCCATTAATTGGACTTATATCAAATGCATAATTTCAGATCGAATATCTATACAACAAGGGGGCAATTTGTAATAAAACACCCATACAATAACGTCTCATATTATACCATAAAAGGAGAAAAAGTCGCCCTTGAAGCGATAACGCTTTTAAATGGTATATTTATTCCTAATATATTTTAGTGTATAAATGGTTTATGAACAAATAACAGATTTTATAATGCTATTTAGATAGTATATAAACGTTATTTCTAAGAACCTATGCATTATGTACAAATACAGCATTATTATGATATTCTTTGAAAATGTAATATGTAGTACAGTAGAAACATCAGTGTCACAAAAAAAAATCCAGGAGTAGGAATTCTTACAAAGATTTTGTTACTTTTTTAAGGAAATTCTAAAAAAAAAATATATATATATATATTTATTATGTGGGATTTGCTCAAAATGAATATTTTACATGACATTATTTCTGAGAGCTGATTTTATAACAAATTGTACAAATGATAAAACACGAAGTTACAGTAAATTTAGTTTCTGCATATGGCAATTTCGACAACTCAAGTCTCTTCAGTGAAGGTGAAATCAAAATATTTGGAAGACGATAAACCAGAATTTGTTCAAACTGCTAGAGAACCCATAACCAAAAAATCTAAATTAAAATCAGAACCAGGTAATGACAGAGCTGTGCTTAGAGGGAGATACTCCTTAGGTTAATGCAATTTTTTTTAGATTTTTTCCAAATAAAATTAATTTCCGGATGAGCATCGAAGTTCTGACTACTGGGTGGGTGAATACCTTCTGGGATTGAAAGTTCAGCGGCAGAGGTGTCGGCCCAGTGGTTATAAAAAACAATATTAACAATAAGATTCCCAAAAACCACATCATAAGAGTCTACTGACTGACTGTAACTAAAGGTAAATAATAATAAAATAGAAATGCTACGAGCAAAGCTCACTAATATCATACCCCCGCTTCCCTGTTGAATTCCCGAAAAAATCTAATCACATTTTAAATATCTGGTGCACAATGACAATATGTACTGAACATTTTGTGAAAGTTTCGGTAAATTTAATCATGTAGTCTAGGAGGACTTGTTTCCACAAAGTAGGTACCCTATAGAGGACGGACAAACGAACGGACAGACACCATGATCAATTTTTACCGCCCGCTAGTAGGGGGATAATAATAATAATACATGCTCTACACAAACTTAATTTACTGTAACTTCAGTATTTTAAAACTGCTGATGTCAGAACTGGTGGACTGTTAGTCCCTGAGGGTATTCGCCAACCCAGTAGTCGAATCTCCGGTGCTGACCCGAAAACCGATCTTATTTGGAAACTTATAGTATCAAAATTTTAGAAAGTTTTGTTTAAAACCAAGTAGCATCTCCCTCTTGCATAGCTCTTCTTTACTTATTTTTTAGATCTTTCTGTCCTTTGTTCTCTATCAGATTTTACAAAGTTTTAGTATATTATCTTCCAAATATTTTGATTTGATCTGCATAGAGGAGACATAAGTTGTCGAAATGTATTTTTTTTACTATTTTATTAATAGTGTACTATTGATAGTTTTGCTGTCATCCTTTTGTAGCACTTGAATTTGCCAAAAGTGTAGTAAAGTGTCTTATCCTGTGTTGGTACTTCTCTTTAACTCAAATTGCAATCGGCACTGTATTTCGTTACTGCAGTGAAATAAAGTTCGTAATTTTATTTTTTATACCCCCGCATTAGCGGGCGGTATAAAGTGATCATGGTGTTTGTTCGTTCGTCCGTCCGTCCGTTCGTTCGCACGTACTCCATAGGGTTCTACTTTGTGGCGACAATTCCTCCTAGACCACTTGACGAAATTCACTGAAACTTACACAGATTGCTATTATTATTATTATTATTATTATTATTATACAACATTTATATAGCGCTATATATAATAAACAATTACCCTAAGCGCTTAACATAAAACAAATTCCATTATAAATATTTCATTATATATAATAAAAAATACAAAATCATGCATATAGTTAAAAAATGATGTTCAGTACATATTGACATTGTGCACCAGCTATTTGAAAATTTGATTACATTTTTTTTCTGGAATTCAATTGGCGAGCGGGGGTATGATATCAGTGAGCTTTGCTCACATTTTTCTAGTTTGAATGTAGTATCTTTTCACTGTATAGTTCCGTTTTAGCTATTTCATTGCCTCAGCATTTATTTAATTTTTTAATTTTATCTGCGTTGAAGGGACATTAGATATCAAAATGTCAATATACAGAAACTAAATTTACAGTAACTTCGGTATTTTGTTGTTTATTATATTTTAATGTAACTTACAAAGTATTTTCACTCTACCGGCTTTTCAGAGTTTTTAGTAATTTGTATATAGTCGAGCCCTGCTTGTCAATAGTAAAGGAAAATCTGTGTATGTGGTGTTTATATATTTGTTAAGTTTCTTTGGTCCTCCTTTTTCTGATGATTACATTTTTACCATGTCTCTGAGTTTAAATTTGTGAGTGTCATATATTCAGTTTAGTGATAAAAATTAGTACGTTAAAAAATCCCTTTCTTTTAATATAAAATAGGTCTCTGTTTGACAAAAATCTCGAAATTTTATTTTTGGTCGATTTCCATGACATTTTCAAACTGATAAACACTTTGTTACAACGATTTTCAAAAACAATCGTGGTCAATGAGCAATTAAAATACAGATTAAAATTTCTGACATCATAATATAATAAAGATATATTTTTACTTCAACACAATTTTTAGGGGTTGTTTTTTAAATTGTGGCTTTAAAAAAGGAGTGTACGTTATATTAATTCTAAATTAAATGGAGAAAATTGCTTATCAAACTCCTTCTAAAGGAAATTCTAAAAATTTAAATGGAAATCGGACAACAAAGAAATTTTTAGACTTTTTCAAATTACATTACAACATTAAAACTGGGTCAGTTTTTAAAAACAGTTGTATATAATTGCTCTGTGTTAAATTTGCAATTGTGTTAAGTATGTTGACGTCCGTGACGTCTTGTTTTTCATTAACTGATATACATAGATACTCGACCGGAATATAGTCATGACCAAACCTGACAATTGTAAGATTAGAACTTTACTTTTAAGATAAAATCATTAGTTAATTGAATAAATTCGTGTGATCTACTTCGTTTGGCGGAAGTAGAAATTAATGTAAATTAACACCAAGTGAACATTGAAAGATAAACCCCTTTTAATGAAGTCAGTAAAGTAATTATAAATTGTATGGGGATGATACCAGATTAAGCTGAAAATGTATTTGCTAAATGTTTTTTTAATTAACATGAAAGAGAATGTATACAGGAAATTAAGGATATATGAGAATTATTTCATGTTCAGTTAATATTTTTTGGTATGACAACCTACATATTACGCATAATCGTGGTAAAATGCAATATTTGGTTCAAATGACAAAGCAGAATTGAATAATATTTTTTCCAACATTCATTTTTTTTCAAAAAAAATTAAAGTATACATTTTGTCCGGCATTTTGTTGCATATTAAATTTCACTCTCATCAAAATAAGCATGAATTCTGAAGCCCATTTTAAAAGCAATTTACAACCGTCTTGAACTTACTATTAGGTATGAGCAAAGCTGATTGTTGAAGGCCTCATGGTGCCTCATGGTGTCTTCAAGTTGAGAACAATGAAAGCGTTGATTTTACCATATAGTGTCAAATGTATTTCTTTTCATACTATATTAAAATAGTAAGTGAGAACCGAACCGTCCATACAAAACCGGACTTTTTCTCACCTTCAGTGTGGAGTCCGTAAAAAAACGCCTGTGAAAGAGATGTGTATATGCTCTCTATGTATATCACTTGTGGTGATTTAGAGAACGGGGAGGTTTGGGTACCCATTAACCGTTTAACACTACCGTTAGCTCTTGGTGCTAAGTCCGGCTGTCCCAAGTTCCTATCGTTGTTTACGTTTGTCTCTTGTTTTTGTTTTTGTTTTTTTGTGCAATTCCTTAGTATATTGGGGCATGTGAGTGTGTTTTTCTGCCATTATATGTGTTTCATATTATCTTTTTTATTCTAGTATTCTTGATAACAAAATTGTACCTCTTTTTGGATGCACTATCATACTTTTTGGCATTTTATCTTTGTTATTTTCAAATATTACTCTGACCCTTCTGTTAAAAGTGTCCACAATCAGCCATTTTACAATGCCAACTTTTCTTGCAGTTCATTTTATGAGTGCCTTGTGGTTACTTGTAAGTTGTAATGATCCCTTCAGAAATTCTATGGCCGTCACCATGACATCATTGACAGATATGACGTGTCTGTGTCCCAAATGAAAACGGACATTTTCAGCTAGATTTCACGTCTTCACGAATTTGACATAATCGGATTTGACTCAACCCTGGATTGACTCACTGATGGTGTGACGGGTGCCGCTAGCGGAGCAGGACAAGCTAACCCTTCCGGAGCACCTGATGTCACTCCCGGTTTTTATGGGAGTTCACACTGTCAGTGGTTTTAGTTTTTTGTGTTGTCTTGTATTTCATACTGTAAAATTTTAGTTTTGTCTTCGTTGGTGATGTTCGTGCTACTGGTTTGTCCTGGTAAATGTTTGAATACTCAAGAGACTTACAACAGCTTTTCAAAATTTTACCTTGGTACTGTTTGAGGGTTAGAGAAGTAACACGTACCATGGATTTTTATTGGGTTTGTCTAAGGGTTAGAAAATGGCAATTTCAATCAACCTCAAATCTGACTTTTAAAACAATATATATTTCACTGATTGTGTGACGGGTGTCGCTAGTGTAGCAGGACATGTTTACCCTTCCGGAGCACCTGATGTCACACCCGGTTTTCATGGGAGTTCACACTATGAGTGCCTTCGTTCTTAATGTTATCTTTTTATTTCCGTGCATTGTAGCTGTCTCACGTCCTTGTTTTGTCTTTGTTTTTATCTGTTACCGTTTTTGCCATGTCTTTGGACTTCGATTTTTGTAGTCATCGCTTCCCTTGTTCCTTCGGTATTCTACTGCCGTTGCTTCTATTAGTCTTTTAAGACCACTCGGCAAGTAAATTTAATGTTAGTTTACGATCCTGCATCCACGAATCAATAAAAAATACATGGTGCTTGGGGAAGTCTTGAACTTCCTATTATGTATGAGCCAAGCTCATAAACGAGTCTCTAATTTGAGCATTTTTTTGAAAATATTGATGTCACAATATAGATTTGTCAATGTCACAATGGTCAATCAGCGCAAAATATTCATAAAAAAGAAATAGGAAAGTGGTATATATAACCGAAGTTACTACATTTATTAGCTGCATATGGTCATTTCGATAACTTATGTCTCTTCAGTGCAGATAAAATCTAAACATTTTGGAGACCATAAACTCAAAGATGTTAAAAAACTAAAACAAACTGAACGAGAACAATATGATCTAAATGAAAGCCAAAATCAGCTATGGACAGAGCATTACATGAGAATAACAATAATATGTATTGACAAAAATGAGCTAATGATGGAATTTTTGCAAAAGAAAGATAATCATAAGTTATCTTTAAAACATGAGTTCTATCAGTTTCAAGTACAATGTCATTCGTGCCAACTCTTTTGCTATTGAAACAAATAGCCCTGGAGACCAAAACTGGTACCATTAATTTGTTGATGACAATTATCGATAGGGACATTCAGAAATAAATTTTTCCTTGTTTTATACTCACATTGAAGTCCTATTCAAATTCTTGTATTATAAGGTGAACTGACAAATACATTTGTACCATGAATTGATATTGGCGAAAGGGTAATATTTCATTTATTTTGTTTCATGACAAACGTTTCCATACCTTAATTTTTAATATTCTTCAACATATTATTTAGGGCATTCCTCTTCGTTCTTTGTACCTCTGATTCAGTGAATTTATAATTTTTGTAGCTTAGCTTATGCATTACCAAAACATTTTTCTATCATGGTCCCTCAACAATAAACATTTTCATAATTATCATTAGATAAAATATAATCTCATCAAAGAAAATATTGACGACTGATTACTTGATTTTTGTTAAACTCCAAATTCAACATTATTGCTACTATATTGTTGACTGAACCAATTATAATAATATTATACCGATGTTACTGTGAATTAAGTTTCTGCATATGGCAATTTTGACAACTTAAGTCTCTTGAGTGCGCATCATTTCATAACATTTGGAAATCCCGAAATCAAAATTGTGTAAAAGCTGGTAGAGAACAAATTACCGATGAATCTAAATACAGAAGCCAAAATCGGCTATGGACAGAGGGCGATACTCTTTAGTTTCAAACAGTTTTTTTTTAATTTAGATATTGCAAGATTCCATATCAAATCCGTTATCGAGCCAGCACCGAAATACTGGCTTCTGTGTTTGTGAATACCCTCGGGTACGAACATCGGCAAATTGAGAAGAGATAACAAAATACTAGTGTTACTGTGTTATTATAATCAGCTCTGTCCTTAGCTGATTTTGGCTACAATTTATATCGTATTGGTTATTTGTTCTCTGTCAGGTTTTTTTAACATCTTTGAGTTTATGGAGTTTTTATCTGCACTGAAGAGACATAAGTTGTCGAAATGCGCATATGCAGAAAGTAAATTCACAGTAACTTCGGTATTTAGTTATTTGTTACCACTGGGTCGATGCCACTGCTGGTGGACTGTTAGTCCCCGAGGGTATTCACCAGCCAAGTAGTCAGTACTTAGGTGCTGACCCGAAAGCCGATTATTTTTTGAAACCTTACAATATCTAATTTTTTTGTAAATTTTGTTGAAAACTACACAGGAGTATCTCCCTCATGCAAAGCTCTGTCCTTAGCTGATTTTGGCTACAATTTATATCATATTGGTTATTTGTTCTCTATCATTTTTTTTTAACATCTTAAAGTTTATGGTCTTCCAAACGTTTAGATTTTATCAGCACTGAAGAGACATAAGTTGTCGAAATGCGCATATGCAGAAAGTAAATTCACAGTAACTTCGGTATTTAGTTATTTAAGTTCTTGCATCTTACTATTCCAACAAATTAGGTCTCTTCAGTTCAGATCAGTTCAGAACTTTTGGATGACCATAAACCGAAATGCGTGTAAAAGCTGATAGAGAACAAATAGCCATTAGAATAAAAGAAGCCAAAATCAGCTAAGGACAGAGCTGTGCAAGAGGGAGATACTTCTCAGTTTAACAAAAATCTTGAATTTAGATATTGCAAGTTTTCAATTAAAATTGGCTTTCGGGCCGACATCGAAATACTGGATACTGGATTTGTGAACACCCTCGGGGACCAATGGTCCACTGGCAGAGACATCGGCCCAGTGTAAATGGGAATAATAACAAAAGACCGAACAGAGTTGTCAAGAGCCGAAGTCCATGAGACCAGACAAATCAAGTGGAAACCACCGAAAAATTGTCGAGCGCAATTGTCCTGACTTGGTACAGGCGTTTCAAAAGAAAGGGTGGATTAAACCGATTTTACGGCTAGCCAAACCTTCCCTTCCATTACAGTAGTGTCCGGTAGCAACTCAACAGCAATTGTTATTGAAATGTAATCATCCCAGTATTAAGTTAAAAAAGAATCTTGAATCAGAATCGGATCGAAACTTCATTTTTTTCCACAAAGGACTGATATCTTTGAAGAACCTTTTAATGATCGTATGAGAGGGACTTTTTTGAAGCCTTGATTAATAAGGCGGTCGCAGAAATAATTATGTCTAATAACAAAGTCTGTATAATTTTTGCTAGCTCTCGCGTAACGAATCAGCTGTGAAATATACACTCCGTTAGCAGGAGAAGCTGGAATATTACTGTCCATGTTAGCGAAATTGATTATTTTGAAATTAAAGAAATCGTCCCTTTTGTCGTAATGTTTAGTACTACGATGACCATTTTCGTCAAATTCGAGATGTAAGTCAAAAAAAAGATGTAGATCGAGTCGTTTCTGTCGTTTCCTTTATCTTTAGTTCTGGTGGATATATTTGTGGAATCCATTTAGCAAAAGATGTGTTATTGATGCAAAGAACATCATCAATATATCTATAAGTGAGATTGAAGGATCCAGCATCTTTTATTTTATGATCTTTTACGAGTGCCTGAAGCAATTCAGTCTCGTAAGAATATAAAAACAAGTTCCACCTGTATGCAAATTTGCTGTTGATAGATAGAACCTCCAAATTTGACAAATATATTGTCAATTAGAAAATCTAGCATACTGCGCACTTCTTTTTCAACGTAACATACTTTTCCTTTTAAACTGTTTATTTTTTATGTGGATTTATATCCTAAAACAACATTTTTTTTATTTGAATCGGCAAAGGATTTTTCAATGATACTTTGGATTCGTGATTTAAGTTTATCATGAGAAAGTGAGGTATACAGTGTGGAAAAATCAAATGTGTTGAGAGAATGTATTTGAGAAAATAAACGGGATTTAAGATTTTCCAATAAATCCTTTGAATAGTTTTAAAAGTATCCACATGTGGTTTATGTGACTTCGGGCCTGAATAGTTTCACAGTATGCCCGATGCCTTTTTTTGACTGCAGACAAAATCTAAGTTAGTTCAATTGACAATTCAGACGTTGAGCAATATTAAGATCCTTCGATTTATCTTTCCTTATATTGGTTATTGTGCAATTTTGGTACCAAAAATATGTATGGCAGGTCTAGATTGTTATTTGGACATGAATGACCTGTGATTGGAAATAATTTCATCTTCGTCAAATGAAACTCTTTTGTATGTGGCACTACCTGGTGTTTTGTGATCAATACCTAGTTCTTTGATGAGGCAGTTGTAATAATGCGATTAACATACAAAGCCGATGTTATTAGAAGCTTTGTCTGCCAAAATAACAAAATACCGAATGACAAGCAAAAAAAAAAACATTGAACGGTGCAGATTTTAATAAAATCATATTTTTTTTAAGTGTGGTCATTACATAAAATAAAAATCGTGAAGAATGAGAGTGACCGAATTTTTATGCGTATCTGTTCTGCTGTAAGAAACAATTATTAAGTATGATATACATTTATACAAATCATCAGCTTGGTACCGGTAATAAATTACAATAGAGCAATGGCTTGATGTCGGTAATTTTTGACAAAAAAGGGCTAATCACAATAAATCATCAGTTTAATGCCGGTAATGAATCACAATAAAGCAATGGCTTGATGTCGGGATTTTTTTTTACAAAAAGGGGCCAATCAAAATAAATCATCAGTTTGGTGCCGGTAATAAATCACAATAAATCATCAGTTTAATGCCGGTAATCACAATAGAGCAATGGCTTGATGTCGGTAATTTTGACAAAAAGGGCCAATCACAACAAAACATCAGTTTGGTGCCGGTAATAAATCACAATAAATCATCAGTTTAATGCCGGTAATGAATCACAATAAAGCAATGGCTTGATGTCGGTATTTTTTATTAAAAAAGGGGCCAATCACAATAAATCATTAGCTTGGCTTAATGTCGGTAATTTTGACAAAAAGGGGCCAATCACAGTAAAACATCAATTTGGTGCCGGTAATAAATCACAATAAAGCAATGGCTTGATGTCGGTAATTTTGACAAAAGGGGCCAATCACAGTAAAACATCAATTTGGTGCCGGTAATAAATCACAATAAAGCAATGATTTTGACAAAAGGGGCCAATCACAGTAAAACATCAATTTGGTGCCGGTAATAAATCACAAAAAAAAAAGCAATGGCTTGATGTCGGTAATTTTGACAAAAGGGGGCAAATCGCAGTAAAACATCAATTTGGTGCCGGTAATACACAATAAAGCAATGGCTTGATGTCAGTAATTTTGACAAAAGGGGCCAATCACAGTAAAACATCAACTGGTGCCGGTAATAAATCACAATAAAGCAATGGCTTGATGTCGGTAATTTTCACAAAACGGGGCAAATCACAGTAAAACATCAATTTGGTGCCGGTAATAAATCACAATAAAGCAATGGCTTGATGTCGGTAATTTTGACAAAAGGGGCCAATCACAGTAAAACATCAATTTGGTGCCGGTAATACACAATAAAGCAATGGTTTTGACAAAAGGGGCCAATCACAGTAAAACATCAATTTGGTGCCGGTAATAAATCAAAATAAAGCAATGGCTTGATGTCGGTAATTTTGACAAAAGGGGGCAAATCACAGTAAAACATCAATTTGGTGCCGGTAATACACAATAAAGCAATGGCTTGATGTCGGTAATTTTGACAAAACGGGGCAAATCACAGTAAAACATCAATTTGGTGCCGGTAATAAATCACAATAAAGCAATGGCTTGATGTCGGTAATTTTGACAAAAGGGGGCAAATCACAGTAATACATCAATTTGGTGCCGGTAAGTTTTAACAAACAACAAAACCCAATCACAACAAAGCATCAGATTAGTGCCGGTAATTTGACAACAGGAGTAAACTACAAACTAGGCTGCTTGACAAATAAGATGACTTCAATTTTCAAATACTAGTAGTCAACTTCCCTTTTTTGTAGTAGCATTTCAACAGCGCCAGCATATGCAGCTGACATGTCCCAACTCATTCACTACTCAAGGGTCTGTAGTCGATAAAGTTACTCTTTGATAGAGTTTGGTTGTACACAAATGGGTTACTTATACAAGGTTATGTTACTAATAACTTGAAGTCATCAAAACAGAAATTTTACCGTCGAAATGGGACGTTAATTGATCTCACCCATGGTTTGGGAGTCCGTGTTGTTCATCTTTGGATGCTCGTCTTCATTCTTCTTTATGTCATACTCCTTTGAGGGTGTTTTTTTTGTTTTTTGTTTTTTGTTTCCGATGTTGCCACGGTCCTTAATATATTATTCATGTTTAGACTGACATTTCGGTTCATGCTAACTTTTTAACAAATTAAGAAAGCCAATCACAAAAAAGCATCAACCATACATAAATTTCTTAAACTTTTTAAAAACTTTTATATATTCATTAAGAAGACAAGAAATGTTTCACATTGTTTAAATTCCTCTAATTAAGCACACGTGTTCATCTATTCTTAAAAATTTGACTTTTTTTTTTTTTTTTTAGTGTTAATTTCATTTTTTATAAAGATAAACACCTCCTTTTGAGAAAAATGAAATTTGGTAAAACTATCCACCATATTTTGTATTTTGTATGTATGAAATTTGAACATCATCAATTAAAGGATATGGAGTATATGCACATGAGACACAGTTTCAACAAATACATGGCAAAGCCAAGCAATGTCTTTCTCTTTCTTTTTCGGTACGTAAAATTGTTTGCATGTATTTTGATATAGCCTAAGGATTTGTTTTCCCATGTCTGTTTGTGTGACGTTTGTTTAGTTATTATGTAAGACGTTCCGATTGGTGACGTGTGATGGCTAGGATTCTCCTTCGTCAGGAGCACCTTACCGTATATACTCCCTTTTTAAAAAAAAATCTGGTTTGGCTCCATTTTTTTCATTTATTTCTTTTTTGTATTTGTTTCGCAACATTGATGAAGTCTTTTTCATCGGATGCTGTAAATAAAACAGGACTTGCTCACCCTTCCGGAGGACCTGATGTCAGTCTCATGGGTGTTCACATTGTGATTTTCACACATACCTTCGTTTTGAATGTTCCGTTTTTATTTCTGTGCATGCTTTGTAGCAGTGTAACGTCGTTGCTTTTTGTATTCTTGTTTTTGGCCATGTCTTTGTACTTCGATTTTTGTAAATAGCACTTGTACCTTCGGTATTCTACTCCTGTTGAGTCACACGTTTGAAATACAGACATAATTTTTTATGTTACTTTTTGACATTGACATTTAAGTATAACAATAATTCCCTCATTAACAAAATAAAATAATTGAACAAAACATTACAAAATGATATTTCTCCCTGTTTTACATCTTATTAACATGGATTTATCCGAAATCAAAACATACTCACGCAATCCTTGAGAAAATTGTGATAATAACTGACAGAAGTATATATTATATGAGCTAAAAATTCATGCGATTACTCTTTAAATTTTTAGAATGTATTTATTTTGACGGGAAACCCCGAGACGAACATATTTTTTCGTAAAATGTGTCTCAAAATATATTTTATTTTATTTTTATTTGACTTGCGTTTCTTCATGATTGTACTCACAAAGAGGTAAATATATTTTAAAAGTAGGATTGGGAATATTGTTCTGTCTCGAGAAATGATTAAAATGTTTGTTTACAACAGGAATAGCGACTATTTTTCTCGTAGTCCGAAAGGGGGTGTTATTTAGTAAACTTCACGTTCAAAAACCAAACAGAATTTCCTTAAGAGTACAATTTTATGAACAAAAATATATCAATAATGTGTTTTATTTAGTAATGCCAAGCTTTCTTACAATTGACTTGATGAGAGTCCATTTTTTCTATATGTTGTATCTGTCCGATAGCCTGGGACTTTAGTGTTTTTGTCGAGCAACGGATTGTGATTGTGAGAGCGCTTTGACGATTAATTGTATGTTTGTTGACGGCCCCGCATCCTTGGGCTAAATAAAACATTGATTGTTTAACAATAAGCAATGAATTCCGCTCAAGTTGGTGCCAGGGGTTATCTTGAACTTACTATGGGCTATGAGCAACCCTCATTGTTGAAGGCCCAATGTTGGACGAAGAACAACACTAAAAGCGATGTTCTATTGCTTGGGTTAACGATGTATTTGTATGTACTAAAAATCCTTGTTTTATCATATTTGCTCTTTTGAATTTGTTATTCATTTATTAATTAGTTGCAGATTGCTTACTGACAATGAATATTGATAATTTTAATGCAGATTGATGTAATCCCTTGCATAAAAGACTAATGAGGACTGATGTTATCTACAGTAACCTCGGTACTTAGTTATTTGCATAAAAGACTAAAATACTATTTATTACAGCTTTCCCATACTTTTTATGTAAAATGTTTAATCATAAAAGTATATTTCTTTCCATTTTTCGTTGCCTGGTTTGATCTGCACTGATGGACATAAGTTGTCGAAATGCGCATATGCAGAAAATAAATTAACAGTAACGTCTCTGTTTTGTTATTCAGGAAGAAAATATTTACCGCTAAATAGTTCAGAGACAATTACCTGGCCAGTGAGTAGCACTTTACCCGGACTTTTCAGAAGACATTCATTGCCTGACATTTTTAATCAGGTTGTGTATAAATGAATTTGTTCTTCGTTTCTTTTTCATTGCATCTTTGGTATAGAAAAATATACAATATATATTGATACAATATAATAAAACATTTACACAAATCTACTTATATCCCATATTGATCTGTACTGATGAGACATAGCTTGTCGAAATGCGCATAATAAGTTGTCGAAATGCGCATATGCAGAAAATAAATTAATGGTAACTTCGGTATTTTGTTATTGAAACGTTAAGCATTAATTATAATTATATATTTTTGTAAATCCTCCTAGGGCAAATCTGGATATCTCAATTTGTCCTAGTAGAAATTGGAAATCCAATTTACAATGGATTAGAACCAGGGCAAATCAGAATTCTAATTTGTCCTAGAAGGATTCCGCGTCCTCCTGGATTCCAATTTGCCCTGTAACATGAACATTTTCAAAAAAAACTTATAAGTTTTACACTAGATAAAAAAATCAGAAAATGTACATGTAAAATGCACTCATACAGGTGGAATAAGACCAAACGATTAATACGACAAAATCAACGTAGTTTCGAAAGCAAATTCAAATAATGTAAAAATCAATATAGAAAACACAGGAATCACTTACAATAGCCGCAAATTACAATCTCATGCCACAATCTATTAGGCTACTGCACAAGAATAACCAATAAAAGGACGAAAGACAAACGTAGACAACGATAAGAACTCGGGATAGCTGGACTTGGTACCGGCACTAGCAAGAGCTAGCGGTAGGGTTAAACCGGTTTATGGGACACAAACCTCCCCTTTCTCTATCTCGTTTCCCTATAGCATAACAAACATACCCATAAAACCAAATACAGGTAGACTACTAACTCCAAGAGCAAAATCTTGAGAAAGAAAGAATGAGACAAAATATAATATTTGATACAATTACATATATCTACATTTAATGGAAAAAAACTACTACAATCTTTATGGCTATCAACGATGTTTTTGAATGGAACATTGTAAATGTCCCAGAAAGCGCCGTTGGAGATATTCCAAACAAACAAGTTCTGGCGCCGAATGATAGCCTGTTATACCCCTGCTCATTGAACCCTGAATCAATGTACTAAGTGCAAATTTAATTGTGTAGGGACACAATACATGTGTAGACATAGTACAAGTGTGGACACAATGAAAGTATAAACACAATGATAAAATCCATAAAAACAAACAGAATGTAGTGACCAACATGTTCAATATTTTCAAAAGAAATTGTGAAAAAGAAATCCATATATTGTAAAAATGAAAAATTATGACGTATCGTCAAACAGGAAGTGCTTATGACATAACCTTGAAATACTTATACATGATAGATTGGACCATAAGAAAGCTCTATGCAAAACAACAATTGAACCCCACTTAACAGTTTCAGAAGAAATTGTGACGAAAACATTCCATATATTGTACAACAATAAAAAAAAGTTTAAGCAAACAGGAAGTGCTTTCGGCAGAATCTTGAAATCGGAATGCATGATAGACTGGACCATAAGGAAGCTCTGTGCAGAACAACAATTGAGTTTCAGTTACAGTTTCAGAAACAATTGTGCAAATCTTTGTGCAAAACAACAATTGAATCCCTCTTGCAGTTTCAGAAGAAATTGTGACGAAAAGTTCCATATGCTGTACAACAATAAAAACAATGAAGTCTCGACAAACAGGAAGTACCTATGCGGTAACCTTGAAATCTGTATAGACATATTGGACCATCATTAGGTAGCGTTTGCCAAAATATGAATTTATTCTGTAAAGTAGTTGCTGAGAAAAGTGTGGTTACGGACGGACGAACGAACAAACGAACGAACAGAGGTAAACCAGTATACAAAATAACGAGATACATGAGCATGTGAGCTGTTAAAAGGGATAAACTGAAAATCTAAAATATAACATCAAATTACAAAAACACATGGAAAATGCAGGAGAAAATATACATTTTTAAATGTTTTAAATGTGGTTAAGTTAGTGAGAATTGAACCATCACTTAAAAACATAATCAAAAGACAATGGCAACATCGGAAACACGTGGTTACAAATATATTCCATAAGTACAGCACAGAAAAGCAAAAAGAAGACACACATACAAATGAATAACAAGGACCAAATTTAAAACCATAGATGAGATCTGGTGCACCGGTAGAGTGAGCATCTTCTGTTTCTTTTAGGACAACGTTGTGTTGAACATGCCAAAGCAAATTATAGTCAAATCCATTAGAGGAAACAGCAAATCTTAAGCTGTTCAATGGAAAGATGTTGTGGATGAAAAAGAAACACGGAAATCTGAAGAAATAAAGCATTCGATCTGCAAATAAAAAATGTTGTGTTTACCAACAGTCAACAGTTGTTAATGTCCTGGAAATTAAAACGATCTTGTTAAAATGACAGTGAAAAATAATAGTCGCTTTAGAACAAATATTGTGATAAAGAAGCTAATTAACCAACGGAAATTGATACCGTTTAATAGACAAATATACATGAAACTTTTAAATGAAAAGAAAAAGTTAGACATCGACCCACTGAAACTATAAATAACTATAAATTTGATTCCTGTGTAGATATGAAAAAGAAAGGAAATGGGGTAAATGTCAAGGAGACAACATCCCATATCCAGGTTTAAACGACCCAAAACAAAGCATCTAGGGGTCACCGAACGGTCTTCAACACAGTGAGGAACCTCACACCATATAGCAAGCCCTAAATTTCGACAACTTATGTCTCTTCAGTGTAAATAAATGGTGCTTAAGGAATGCTGTCACTGACTTCATATCTTGCTTGAAGACAAGGAGTTTATTTTGGGCAATGTATGGTTGACCAACCCGTTGTCAGTGTTACGAGGTGTAGATTTTATGCTTGTTTTTTTTCTTAAATATAGTTCACATGTACGTTCGATTATATCTTACATTTTCGCCCTACTTATGAATCAGAACCAGGGTTCGAAATTTTGGTGGTTTGAAATCCATATCGAGGCCCATACCAAAAAAAAGATGGACATGGTAGATCCAGAGTTTATTACCGGAATAACTAACACTGACTGTAAAAAAAACAGACTTTTCACTGGCAGTGTGACGGGTGCCACGCGTGGAGCAGATCATGCTTACCCTTCCGGAGCGACTGATGATACCTCAGTTTTTATAGGGGTTCAAACTGCTAGTGCTTTAGTTGTGTGGCGTTCTTTTTCATTTTTGTTTATTGGTTTTGCCTTTGTCATACCGTCTCTATTCGTGTTGGACGTGAATTGCCGTGATTTTGGATTTATGATTTTAGAATTCCCCCTTTCCTCGTCCTTTCTTCGGTGTTCGTTTGCCGATGTATTACAATACACAAAGACGTGAAAATCGAAATTTAAGGGCCAATTGTTTGCACTAAGACCAATATCTTATTGCACATCTAGAGCACTTATACAGTTAATCAAAATGACTATTTTGATACCCATTTCTAAGCTATTAAACTCCATCGTGACAGTCGATCTATTTCTCTACTTATATTTGGCTGAATTCGTCGAAGGGCTTCTTCAAAATAAAACTAAAAAACTAGCCCAATCCTTTAATTTCAGCCTCCGTTATATAGGTGGTATTTTGTCACTAAACAACCGTCAATTTGGTGATTTTCTTCATCTTATCTATCCAAAAGAGAGCTCGAAATAAAGGATACTACAGATAATTTCACATCGGCCTCGTTCCTTTACCTTCATCTTAAAAAATGACAACAGAGGTACACTACATAGCCTGTATGACAAACACGATGACTTCACTTTTCCAATAGTCAGTTTACCTTTTCTTTGTAGCAACATTCCAAAAGCACCGGCATATGGAGTTTACATCTCCCAATTCATTTGCTACTCAAGGGCCTGTGGTCGATAAGTGACTAACTTGATAGAGCTCAGTTGCTTACAAATAGGCTACTTAAGAAGTAGTATGTTACCCATAACTTAAGTCATCACTACAGAAGTTTTACGGTCAACATCACGATCTTATGGATCGCTATGGGATATCTGTTTTCCAGATGACAACAGATCTTTCTCTTTGCCACTAAAGTTTGTTTTCCTATATCGAATTTGACTTTACTACCGGTGTTGACATGTTCAACACGGTGGGTGTCTTATAAGAAGCAGGAGATACTTAAAGGTGCACCTGATCTCACCCAGGGTTTTTCATTGTGTCCGTGCTGTTCATTTTTGTATATGTGTCCGTCTTCATTTTTCTTTTTTGTGCCCTGATCATGTTATTTCTGTTTCTCTCTTTTTCCGATGTTGCCATTGTCCTTTGATTGTTCGTTTTAGACTGACCGTTCAGTTCTCTTCTCACTAACTTTGATAATATATCTTTCACGGGATGACATCGAAGCATTTGTAAGATGGAAAAAAACATGACATATGATACATTAGAGATGATGGAGAAACAATGATAACTGGGAAGGCTAACAATTATCAGAGAAACAATGATAACTGGGAAGGCTAACAATAATCCAAATTTTAAGAATCTGTCAGTTTTAAAAAAATTATTTTTTTTTCTAGCAATTTGTGTTATGAAAATTTGTTTAACAAATAAGGTGGTCACGAATAAAGTATTTTGACATGTTGAAGGTCAAGAGGATAAATCATGAATATGTTGTAGAATTCTAACCAAAGAAATGGGTCAATAATATTTATAAAATGCCAGTTCCATTATAATTGGTGTTTGTTTCTGTCAAAACGGAACGATGCAATTAAAAGAATCACCTGTAAGTTTCCGGAATGTGTAAATAATAGCCACACACGAAATAAAAAAAACTATAATAATTAATAACACCGTATTTTAAAAAGATCTTTAAGTACATCAAGTATTCTTAAAGTAAATAATAAATGTATATGTACTTCAAAACAGACACGCCTGTCCTTTTGACCTCTGTTTCCGATCGTTTATATAAATGTCACCGTTGCTTAATTGTTCAATCGATTCCTAGAAAATTAAGAAATAATTTGATATCTTATAATTTGTCCATAAAATCTTTCGTCGTTATTTACAAAACAGTTCAAGCACGTTTTAAACTATTGATTTGGTTCTATTGACTGAAAACATACAATTCTATCTAATTAGGATTTTAAAGAACAAACGTCTTCTCCTCTATCCTAGCTTTGTAATCTAAAAGGAGTTCCCAACATGATGTCAAACAGCGTAGGATTTGAAACAACTATAATTGAATTGCGTACATGATTCGTTTCTCACTTATATTACAGGGTTTGGTCTTAATTTTGTGAGACATGGTCAACCTGTGTCTCAGAGATCACCTCCTTTTAATTCCCTAGACATAATGGTGACACAAACAGAACAATTTCATATATATCGGCAAACGAATACCGAAGCAAGAATGAGGAAAGTGGGGATTCTAAAATTATAAATCCAAAATTACGACAATTCATATCCAACCCGAATTGAGACAGTATGACAAAGAAAAAAAAAACAAAACAAAAAAGAACAAGAACGCCACATAGCTAAAGCACTAGCAGTGTGAACCCCTACAAAAACTGAGGTATCACCAGGTACTCCGGAAGGGTAAGCATGATCAATTCATCAATGACAACATTAATGGCATTGTTGTCTTTGATGTCCTACAATAATTTCCATGAGAAGTCCACCCGGGCTGTCAATGTTGTGTACTTGTAGGCCTTGTAAATGCAATTACACAAAAATTTCAATAAAATAAAAATCTATTTTTTCAATCTTGCTGCGATTATGAGCATGTAAAATAGTTGTGATTTGTTCTATTTCTTCATTGGTTAAATCGAAATGCGCATATTATACAGAAAATAAATTCACAGTAACTTCGGTATTTAGTTATTTGTTACCACTGGGGCGATGCCACTGCTGGTGAACTGTTAGTCCCCGAGGGTATTCACCAGCCCAGTAGTTAGAACTTCGGTGCTGACCCGAAAGCCGATACAATTTGGAACCTTGCAATATCTATTTTTTTGTAAATTTTGTTGAAAACTAAGGAGTACCTCCATCATGAAAAGCTCTGTTTTTTGGTTATTTTGGCTTACATTTAGATCATATCGGTTACTTGTTCTCTATCAGTTTTTACCATCTTTGAATTTATGGTTTTCCAAACGTTTAGATTTTATCTGCACTGATGAGACATACGTTGTTGAAATGCGCATATGCAGAAAAAAAATCACATTAACTTCGGTATAAGTTATTTAAATAAAATGGTATTTAGGTTGTTTTGGGGGTGTTAGTCGGCTATTTGGCTTTATGGAAAGGTTGGTGTGAGGTTTTGCCATCACTTTGCCTCCTTCATTTTTATTTTCTGCTCTGAAACTTAGAAAGCAAATTTAACAAAATTGCACTGAAACGATTTATTGAAAGTCCATTGCAATTAATGAAGGAAAGATAACAGGAAACACTTACAATGGCCGAACATTACAATCACATGTCACAATCAACCGGGGAACTGCACAAGAAAAAAACAATAAAATGACAAAAGACAAACATGGATAACGATAGGAAATCGGGATAGCCGGACTTGGTACCGGCACTAGCAACAGCCAGCGGAGTACAGTAAACACCTGCAAATACATGCCAAAATGCACAAGTAAACTTCACTAGAAAAACACAGATGAAAAACAAAGGACAAACGTAAATGACGATAGGAACTCGGCGTAGCCGGACTTGGTACAATCACTAGCAAAACCCAGCTGTTAGGTTAAACCGGTTTATGGGTACCCAAACCTCACCTTTCTCTATTTCGTTTCCCTATAGTGTAATCAACATACAATAAAACCCAATACAGGTCGACTACTTACTCTATGAATACTACCTTAATAAAGAAAGGAATATGACAAAACGTAATTAAGAGAGATGGGTCAAAGAGTGCATGTTCGCCGCTAAACTGCCGGCTAGCTCAAGGAAAGTAGTCTGCTGGTAAAGCAATGTCGCTTTATGGAAGAAAAATCAGGCTCAAAACTTCACGAAGGGTTTGGTAAAAAGTCGTCATATATTTCAGTAGACATTGACAGTATCGGTGAGAGGCCAGTTTATAGTTTAAGATTTTCATGTCACCGGATTCCAAACCCAGTGTAACGGATTTGTGTAGACTAACCCATCGACATCCACTCTTACGTGAAGAATGAAGTTACGTCCCGGTTTGTTTTTTCGTTTTTATCAATTTCTGGCATTTTTAACAACATTATCATTAAATCGAGGATGAGAAATGTCCTTTGTATTAAGTGGTCCCCTTCAAAGTTTATGTTTTTGTGTTTGTACCTCATCCAATATGACCGCCATGGGGAAACATAGTGACCCTACGGGAAATGCATTCAAAGATCTTCCCTGAAACTACTGAGCCAGTGGGAACCAAACTTTGTCACAATAGTCTTCGGGTAGTTTCATTCAAAGCTTGTGGCTTTTTTGTTTATACCTCATCCAAGATGGCAACAATGTTCCTCTTAGAAACTGTAACGTCTTGTGAACTGATGCATAAGTATGGATAATGGATGGTCTCTTGGTGACAATGAATAAAAACAGTCACCAGGTGACCGATACAGGCTCATGTGAGCCTCTAGTTATAAATTTTAGCTTTTATTTTAAGAGGGTCAATAATTGATTTTTAGATCCAGAATAGGGTAGTATAAGAGCAGTATCTTTGATCATTGTTTTGCTTTATAAAGTTCCAGTTCTTGTGAGTAAATTATGTCGACAAAATCTAAAATCTGGGTATTGTCAATAGTAAGGATATCGTATCTGCTGTTATCATTGAAAATTCCAAAAAGCATATCACCGATTGGTACAGTTCCTTTTTTTATAGTTTTTTCATGAAGTCCCGTTCGTAACAGAACAGAAAAAGATCCGCAATGAGATGTGCACAATAAGCACCCATGCGGATTCCAATGACCTTTTGATAAACAACGGTGCCAAAACGAACATAAATGTTGTCTAGCAAGAGATTCATTGCCTTAATCATATCATCCCATGTCCAGGAGCAATGGTTGTTGTAAGTAATATTGGAGAAGGATCCTTGCTTTTTGTTACAGCAAATAACTGAAGCCCCATGAATTTGAAAAATCATTTAATAATTTGTCCCAATTGGGATATAATCAAATCATGCGGAAAGGTTGTATAAATTGTGGAAAATCATAACTGTCGATAGAAGTCGTAATTTCGTGCAAATGGGACCCTGTGATAAATCGGTAAACGAAAATCGAAGCAAAAATGAGGGAAGGGAGAATTCTAAAATCATAAATCCAAAATCACGGCAATTCACATCCAACACGAATTGAGACAGTATGACAAAGATTAATAACATGCGATACAGAGTTCAAAAGAGGGACGCTTACAAAAGCATACAAGCTAAATACTAAAAACCAGTAAAGCTAGTATTATGAATGCCACAAAGCAGCAAGGGATCGTAAATGGAAAAATAGGTCAAAAATATCACCTTGCAAGACATTGCCAGAGCTAAATATGAATGAACAATGGAAGAAAAAGAAAATGGACTATAAACAAAGTATTGATGCTTTAGGCTTGAAAATGCAACACAGTATGGAAATCTGTCCTGTTTCCCTATAGCATAATAAACTACGTATAAAACCCAATAGAGGTAGACCTCTAGCTCCAGGACGGAGAGAAAATTACAATGCGTAATTTTGAGAGATGGGTCAACGGGTACTCGTCTCTAATCTGCCAGCTAGCCCAGGGGCCTGGTCTGCTGGTAAAACAGCGTCACACTACGGAAGAAAAATCAAACTCAAATCTTCCCAAAGGTTTTGTCAAGAATCATCATATATTTCAGTAGACATCGGCAGTATCGTTGAGAGGCCAGTATGTGAGTAAACTTTTCAGGTCACTACATCTCAAAGCTAATTTAACGGATGCGAGCAGATCGAGTATATTGTCAATATGCCCTATTACGTAAAGAATGTAAGTTACGGGTTGTTAATCAATGTCTAAGGTATTTTTACCAACATTTCCGTAAAAACGGGGGTTAGAAATGCCCTTAGTAATAAGCTGCTTACGAGTAAATGCCATACTTAGATATAAAATGTTCATATCTATTATAAAACTTTTGAAATGTATTTAACAATTTATGAGATCTGTAATTCTGTTTTAAAAGTTTGGCTGTGATAGTAAGGTTAAGGTCATTAAATTATCAAGAGTAGCTAGAACAAACTCAGGCGAATCGTACCAGTTTTGAAATATACACCCCGTGGGATGGAGCTAGAGGAATGTCGCCATCAAGAAAAGGGAAATTATTTATAGTGAAATCTAAATTACCCCTTTCATCATATTTTATTTTACCAGAGTCAAAAATGATATTTAGATCCAAAAAAGGGTAGTATTTGGAATCATTATTGGCTTTATTTAATTTCAGTTCTTGTGGATCTAAATAATCTAAAAACTGGGGATTGACAATTGTATGGATAGCGTCAATATTCATGTTGTTATTGAAGTATAGAAATCAGTTTATCACTGTTTTGTATGGTTCTGTTTTGAAATTTGTTCATGAATTAATGAAGTCTCGTTCGTAACAGAACAGAAAAAGATCTGAAATGAGGAGTGTATAATTTGTACCAATGGGAATACCTGTGACCTGTTGATAAATAGTGTTGCCAAAACGAACAAAAATGTTGTTTAGCAAAATATTGGGTGCATTAATCAAATCATCACATGTCCAGGAACAATGATTATTGTATGTAATATTAGAGAAGAGTCCTTGCTTTTTGTTGGAACAAATGAACTGAAGACCAGAAAATTTGTAAGACCATTTAATAAGTTGTCCCAATTTGGATTTAATCGAATTATGTTGAAGGGTTGTATAAAGTGTGGAAAAATCATGTACCTCGATGGATGAGACAGTTCTTTGAATAAGTTAATATAGTTTATATAAAACTTCCATAGATTTTTTCACACTCCAAATAAAATTAACACCAGAGTTTTGATCAATTTTTTTTCACAGTATTTAATAACCAACACCTTTATACAAGAAAATGAAATATATTTTAGTTAACTGAATTAATAAATGAATAGTAGAACACTTACTAGATGCCGAAATAAAACGATGTTTGCAGGGATTTTGTGAAGCCTAGAAACCCAGTAAAAAGGCAAGTTGCTATCTATAGGTGGAACTTTAATCATTTCTGTATCCTCATCATGGTATATTATGTTGTTTGGTTAACGTTTTTTCGTCCCATTTGGTACGTCTGAAAGTGTTTGACTTTTCCAGTTTGTTTTGTTAGACATCGATCCAGTATTTCTTTCAGACGAAAGCAACGTTGTTGGAAGCCTTGTCAACAAGTACAAACACATATATTTTACCAAGATCTCTTAAAAATGACTTAATTCTACTAACAGACAGCTTTTAAAATTTATTCTGTTTTTGACCTTGGTAATAATTTTATCTTGAAACAAATTTAATAAAATAAAGAGTGCTGTGAAGCAGTTAGTGTAAGCATGAATAAACGAACAAGTTAAAATATTTGTCGAACTGCGATAAAAGGTAAAAGTATGTGTACATATTATGTTAAATGTAAAATTATAATTGAAAAATATTTTATTTTTCAATTATATTTTTACGTTTGACACAAATTTAGAGCATTTTTTGTCTGCACTTCCTCGTTTGCACCAATAATCTCAGCTGCTAGGGTAGTTTTTTTTTTCTCGAAATCAGCATCACAGGTAATAGAAGAGAAATTTAGTATGTGTTTTATAAGAAAAGAACATGACAAGCGTGTCCTGGTTGTCAAAATAGAGTAGAAAGCATCAATAATTTTAGAACATTCATAGAGGGAAATATGAACAGACATAGTATCACACTCCAAAATTATTTTATATAATTGTGTAAAAGGAATTGAACAAAGTTTGGTGAACAAGCCATGTCGCCCATTGCTTTTGCAGTATATAGATCTTTAATATTTGTTTGCTTTTAATTCGACCATATTACCTGCGATGACGTAATTTCGAAGAAGATATGCCACATAAAAACAAATAAACAAAAATGTGCAACAAAGCCACTGACAAAGTTATTATTGAACTAAAAAGTATTGGTTTTAAACAAGAAATAGTAACCAAACTAGAATGGAAAGAAATTTTAATGATTGCGCATGCAAACCAAACATCTAAAAATGCAAAATGAGTGAAAGATCTGAACAGAAAAATAGAAAAAGAAAACACGTGAACTATGTTACCAGCTATAGAGAAATGCAGTAAGAATGTAAATCAATGAAGGGGTAGACTTAGACAAAATAAACATATTCTTAATAGACTAGAGTACATTTATGTGTTTGTATTTAAACGAAGGGAGTTATTTTCACTTTTTATCCATATCATTAGTCCCGGTACCTGAATCAGTTTTTAGGGGCTTAGAGCTGCTGGTTGCGTCCCAGGGCGGTAGATAGGGGAATGCCCTGTCGGTCATAATATGGAAAGCCTGACCGCGAACCATGGAAGTCAAACTGTGTGAAGACACTCCGCGGAATATGTAGTATCAGACCCTACTAGATTTGTCGTCCGAGGACAGACTCACTGGGGTCGTATCGCAGGCTAAATTTCCTGTCCCTACCAATTTCTCCAATTTCCCATTGGTAATCAAAACTCGTTACCTCTGTTGTCCCTTTCACCTTTATTACTTTCTTCTTTTACGTGTATTTTTTGAACTGTTAACTTTGTCCTAGTATTGACGTATGAAATATTGCTGACTGGACGTTGAACTCTAACTATTCTATCAAGCAAATTTTCAACCAAGGTTATCGTAGTTCATGTTTTTCTCCACTCTATGCTGATAACTAAGATTTATCTGGATTATTTGTATTTTTCTTGTAATACTTTTAGTTTGAAATCCCTTGCTTTAGAACAATTTTAACTGCCACTCTCCGAGTCTCGTATTATTGATGCCGGTATCATTTTGCGTCAAACTTAAAATACCGTATTGTAATTTAATTAATTTTGAAAGAAAAGGTAAATTTTTTAAGTTTAGTCAATTTAATACAGAAATTTATAATGTAGCAACGGCAGTAGGGGAGAGGGAAGTCGGATGATCACATACATCAAAGTCCAAAGATATGGCAATAACTGCAACAGAGAAATCAAAGACAAACCAAGGACGTGAGACAGCCACAAACTGTATCTTTAAGCATTTAAATAGATCCTACTAAATGTGGGTTATGTTTTGCATATATTATTTGCTATCATACTTAAGAGGTATTATTTGTTTTACACATTCCCAGGGAATCAGTATAGACAGATAAAAGGTTTGATTTTCTTCCCTGATTTTGATTTGGTATTTTACAAACCAACTGGCTAATATAGCGATTTTTCAAGTTCTCTGAATTAACAGTGATTTTGCAATTGTAACATGTATATCACTCATGTTGGCAGTGGTATCTACCGGGAGTATTCAGGGGGTCCAACCTAATTACTGAGTTGGAGAAGCCCTTATTTGGTTGGAGCAAAATTGTTTCTGTATCAATTTGGATTATGAAAAGCATTTTAGTTAATAAAAATGCCCCCTTTCGGCAATTATTATATAATTGAATCTTTTTCATTCAATACTTGTTCAAAATATTAAAGATTTCAAAAGTTATTGAAGAAAAACCTATACGAAAATATCGCAGAAGTTCAAAATGAAGGTCGTTGATGTTTTTTCTTCAATGGCTTACGAAATGTTATATATTTTGAACAAAAATTGACTGAAAAGGGTGAATTTATTTAGTCATTGCCGAAAGGTAACGTTTTTATCAATTTAAACTTTCTTTGTAACTTAAACTCATACACAAATGATTTTGCTCCAACCAAATTAGGACTTCTCCAACTAATTTGGTTGGACCCCTGGTATTTGTTACACCGTCCAAACTTTTATTAACATGACATTTAACTTGTAATGTCTAGGAAATACTAGTCTTTCTGTTTTACTGTAAAAGCTGTACTTTCACGAAAGCACTGACATTATTTTTTATCTGTTCTTTTCCGGTAAATTCCTCCATCATTGTTTGAGAACTCCAATTATTTCATTGGATAAAATGAACTTAACTTCACTTTACATTTTAACAGAGTTTTTTATCCTTAACTGGAGTGCTCCGTAATACATTGGAGGCTATACCCGTACAGAACAAATATGAGTGACCTCCCTTCTTGAAAAGTGTAAGCCGAAATTTGATTGGGTGTTTCAAAACAAGCGGGCAAGTTCGGAAAATAGGAAACGATCAAAGATATGGTAGGAATCTAATATGAAAACAAATTTGTACACATTTACCCTCACGTATTTCTAAAAGAATTAAGCAAGGGATGACACCATCATCTTGCTTGTTTCTTTCAGGCACCCTTTTCACCCGGCCCATTTCATCTGCAAGACACTGCATCGATTTCACCGGACGATTCAGCATTAGAGAAAGACTTGTTCTAACAAGAGAGGTCCCATTTTATTTAAACTTAGTTGTTTACGAAGTGAAAACAAAAATTCACAGAAAAGGGGGTGGGTAGCCCATATTGAACCCCCTTCTCAGGCTTCTGCCAAGTTCGAATTCTTGATCAGTCAATGTGTTGCATCACCAGTAATGTGATGGACATGTCCACTTAATAATATAATTTGTAAACTTCCAGATTCTGAATTTGTTTATTTACACATGTTTAGACTGAAGTGATTGATTGAATATTGTTTAATGTCTACTGAGCAATATTTCAGCCATTCAAGACGAGAACAAGTTTATTAATAAGTAATCACTTTGGGGTATGGAAAGGGTCATGGGACGGGAAATTCTGACTGCCACTGGAAAAGAAGGGTGAAATTGAAAGGGGCGGGGAATTTAGCCTTATGGCTGATCACCTACGGACCACTCAAAAAGAACTTGCTAAAAGGGTTCTTTAACGTGCAGGAAGCATGGCATTTCTTCCAACACATGGACCTGAGTTTACATCCCATCCGAAAGATGGGTTGTGTATTTATTAATCCCGCACAACCACGGAATGGGCCCTATTTGTATATCCTTGGGTTCCCTCTGGGTCAGCCCTGTTTAGGAGGGGTCATACCCCGCAAGCCAGAGATACTGGGTCCTATTTCTATATCCCGGGGTTCCCTCAGGGTTAGACTGAAGTGAAGACCAAATAGTACTGTATAGGTTTGAAGGCTAATGACAGACTGGCACTCTAGATCCTTTTTGGGGTAGAATTTACTCTTCTGGTCCCTGGAAGATACAAATGTCAACAATTGACGTGCATGTCTTGTGAACTTTTTGACATTGCTATGCAGAATACTATTCTCAGCCGCCTTTTGCATCTGATCCGCTATGAGTTGTAAATATGTCTTTTAACCTTAGTACTGCAGGACGTCACTATATCGACGACACAGAAAATGTTTGTTTACTGCCGATCGTCGATTTATTGAGCACTTCCGGTATTTCTTTCACTGCCGGTCATCAATATATTGACTTTCTATATTAGGTCGGGATTTTCGCTTTTGACCAATGAAATTGTTCGGTTATTTTTGTAACACGTAAACAACGCGTCAGAGGAAGGAATTTCCTTCACAGAACTGTTTTCATTGGCTCTCTACGATACTCCATTCCGAAATAAATGTTTGTGGAAATTACACATTGTTTTGTGTACAAAGTCGAAGATGGAGTTGTTGACGCTGACGTGTGATGGGAGCTATTTGAGGCTAAAAATCACGGTTTTGTAGGGGAATAGGTTACAAATGGCGATTCTGGGCATTGATATTTGAGTTTTGGCAAGGATGACACAGAAAATAATGAATAAATCGCGCAGTTCATGGGTTCTTGGATCTGGGGGAAATCGAGAAACACGTGCGCTCCCGGTTGACAAAGAAATCGTTGAAAATTTATAATTATAGATAATCAGGACACGATTGATGATTTTATTGATTATCTTTCACGGGTTTTCATTTTGGGGATAAATCAAATAAGACGAACAGGTACGTGGCAGATTTCTTGAACCTAGGGCTGTCAAAACTTGACCCCCCTTTTTCCCAAAATCGGAAAATATTACTTGGAACAACATTTTCACGACATAATCGCATGGGAATAAAAGAAATAGATGATATAAACCCATCTTGCTTTTAACTTCATTTAATTTTTAATAATGAACGTAATAATTAATTATAAAACAACAAAACATTGTTTGTATCCTTTTATTTGATATATTTCAAGAAATACTCAACATAAAATTATATTTTTTTCAACATGGAAAAGCCTGTTCAATTCTGAAAAATAAATACATTGAATATTATTACAAAAAAACAACAGATCGTTGATTAAATTGACAAAATATTAACATGGGGTCAAATAATATAATTTATCAAAACAAGCTGTCACAGAGAGATGCAGAGCTTAATTATCATCATGGCAGCAGCAGTAGTGAATAATCTAAATATAGACGGCAGTACTAGGGTTAACGGATATACATTTAGGGCTTTAAAACACAACAAAAACTGAGTGATCTCACCATCTTAGGGAAATGAAAATGACCAATCATTTCTGAGATGAAAGCTTTCATTTGCATAAATCTTGAAAATCTAATTGTGTATGATCAGCTAAAGACTTGAAATTTGCTTTTTATTTGTAAGAAGGGGGACTTGTGGGTTTTTGCATACTTGGGATTGAAAATAGGAAATTGAATAATTTTTCAAATAAATCATATTTTTATAAAGTTTATAAAAGTTCATGTACTAACATTTAAACGCATGGGTAATTTTGCATGCTTTCACCCGCGAAAAGTTGTAATTCTTCTGCTTCTAACTTTACACTAGTACTCAAGGTTCATCTGTTGATGTGGACATGCATGTACAGGTGTTAAGTCAAGTTAAGGCTGTTGTATTTCAGAAATAAAATTATGTAAAACACCTATCAGAATTACTAAGCAGCCATGTAATATTTAGCCAAGAGGGTCTATTCTAACTGCGACACCTGTTTGCTGCTACAGTGTACAGTGCTACTATTGCATGTCACGTCATATGCTTCGATGATAGACATCATAGACTAATGCCAAACTTAAGGTTATGAATGAAATTTTTGAAGTGATAGTCTGATGTATTATCTGTTAGAGAAACCAGCTTTGTAGCCATCTTCATGTTTTAAGTGGTCATTGTCTCAGAAAAGCAAAGGGAGATAGTTCCAATACCATGAAATTTTATAAGGACAAATGGCCAGTTGGATCCCATATGATGATTTATATATTTCTAAGCATAATTTGGTCTATCAGTATTTGGTTTGGTTTTGTAAAAGAAAGAAAAATGCTTCTATCCAAAAGGACCCGAAGAAAAGTAGTATAAATAGTTATTTATAAGAATATTGCTGACATGTATTCACTTTATATTATAGTGATAACATAGGACAATGGCAGGCAGGACTAGATTTCAGTCAGATGTTTTTGGAGAAGACACGGTTGAGGATGATGTTTCCTTCAGAAATCCCAAGAGAATATTGTTTGATGATGATGCAAGCAAAACCGATATAGATCTTTCAGAACATATGAAATGTTATCTCAGGATTCGTCCATTCTCAGAAGAAGAAATAGCAAACCATGAAGATCAGGTATATATACACATGTAACATTGTCTTTATTCAGCCACATTCATTCATTTCAGAATACATTACATAACCACCCTAGGGTATTTAATACCCTTGTAATGAAAATACCCTAGGGAATCATATCCAACAGAATAAAGTGCACTAGACTCGCCACTAGTGCATTTATTCCTTGTGAGTAGTAATCAACATAATATGGAAGCTATACACCAGGAATGAATTTTTGCTTACATACAAATCATTGTCAGGAGCATTTTAAACTGTTTATATGTTTCATCTGTTTAATAACAATCACTCATGGTAACTCATTTACATTTGATAGCATCTGCACAGATCAATTTAGGGAGCTTTTTATGTCTATTCTTTTTAATTACACAAATGTGTTTTCTTCACAGATGTTGATGTGTAGACAATAATTCTACAATGTATATTTTATGTTTTACAGAAATGTTTACAAGTAGAAGATTGCCATACAGTGTCAACACATGCTCCTAAGGAATCACACACTTACAAGAACTGTACCCATGGGCTAGGAAAGACAACTCATAAATTCAAATTTTCTCATATTTTTGATGATTCAACTTCACAGAAAGATTTTTTTAATGACACTATGTTAGGTTTAGTAAAAGATTTTATTGATGGACAGAATTGCTTAGTATTTACGTATGGTGTTACTAGTTCTGGGAAGACCTATACAATTCAAGGTTAGTATAAAAAATCACTGCCAAGTCTACATAATCACTAAGTATGATACATGAGCAGGTTTGATGACTTACTGCATGATCAAGTTTTCATTTAGATCTGCATGAAGGTTATATAATATTCATTCAATATGACACAAGGTATCTTCAAGTTGAGATATGCATGTACTAGTAATGTGAATTCAAAATTTCTTAATCAGTAGTCAGTTACAGTCAACCAACTATGGCAACTGAGCGCTGATTAATAATCAGATAACCACTTCACACCTCTGCTGTCTTATAAATAGAATAGTGGAATAATTTGCATTTATAGTAATTTTACATGAGTAAAAATGAGCTTTTCTGTAAATCTAGTGTATGAAATTTCCATTTTAATATGAAACTCATTGGACATGTGTAAAAAAAACATCAGACAATGAATAAATCAGTTATATAGTCCCCTACCGGCTGCGCCGAAGGGGACTTTAGGTTTGCACTCTGTCAGTCCGTCCGTCAGTCTGTCACACTCAGTTTTCCTGACTTTTTTTCCCATACTATTAAAGATATTCATCTAATGTTTGGTATGTAAGTCTACCACCATGAGTTACAGATCAAATTTCAAGTTTGGTACGGGTTCATTGATGTTGGACAGAGTTTAATATGGGCCTTTGACTTGGAAAATTTTGGTCAAATACAGGTTTTCCGGACTTTTTTCTAAACCGTTCCAGATATGAAGCTAATATTTGCTATGTGAGTCTACCACTATGGGTTACAGATCAAGTTTGAGTTTGGTTCCGGTCCATTGATTTTGGACATAGTTATGGGCCTTTGACTTCGAATTTTTTTTGTAAAAAAATATAGGTTTTCCAGACTTTTTTTCTAAACCATTCCAGATGAAGCTAATATTTGCTATGTGAGTCTACCACTATGACTTACAGATCAAGTTCGAGTTTGGGTTGGGGCCATTGATTTTTGAGGGAGTTATGGGCCTTGGGCTCAGAAAACTTTTCTTCTTTGCCAGGGTGAGCTTTTGCCATCAATATGCGTCTGTCGTCAGTTAATAATATCAAACATCTTCTTCTCTGAAAACGCTAGGCCAAATGTAAACAAACTTGACTGGAATCATCACCAGGGTATGGCTTCTCAAAATTATGTTCGATAAGTCAGCTGGTCAATCAACATGGCCGTTATTGCTTAAAATAGAACATAGGGGTAAATTGCAGTTTTTGGCTAATTATAACTCGAAAACGGTTACAGATATCACAAATCTGACATGGAGTAAAATTGATCAGCATGATGAGATCTACCCACTGTGCAATTTTGAAGAAAATCTGAAAACCCATCTTGAGTTATAGCCCTTTTTCCGTAAAATTTTCAAAATTTTTGCATTTTTTATTTTTTATTTCAAAAAAGTGTAACAGATAGAGATCAATTGTTTATTGCAAAAATGTTCAGCATATCAAGATCAACCCACCCTGAAATTTTGAAGAAAATCCGTAAACCCTTGTAGGAGTTATTGTCCTTTTTTCACAAAATTTTAAAATGTTTTGTATATTTAGTCTTTTATTTTCAAAACTATAGAAGATGAAGGTGAAGATGTTTTCCATGCTGCTGCCACTTCAAAACTGGTGTTGAAAATAGTTCGTTGACCGTCATTTTCAAAATGGCCACCAAAAAAGGCGGGAAAATTCAGCATTGTCCGATTTCAATGAAATCTGGTTTCCAAATAGGTATTGATGTCGCGACTTCAAAACTGATGTTAAAAATTGTTAGTTGACCACCATTTTCAAAATGGCTGCCAAACAAGGGGGGAAAATTCAACATTGTCCTATTTCAATGAAATTTGGTTTCCAAATAGAAATTGATGTTGTGACTTCAAAACTGATGTTGAAAATTGTCTGTTGACCGCCATTTACAAAATGACGTCTCAACTTCAAAACTGGTGTCAAAAGTGGTCCTTGGCAAGAATTATTTTTTTTGACAAAAAAGCCGAACAAAAAAATAAAGTAAACCATGATCAGACTTTAAATACAGTTCAAGATATTGGTGGTGTTTGAGCTACGGAAAGTTGAGAGACTGAAGATCAATTGTATAACTTACATTATTACCTTGATTGTGGCAACTGAAAGGCAGGTGAGCGATACAGGCTCCTGGGAGCCTCTGGTTGCTGGTATAACAATTATTCCACCAGTAGGGAACTTCTGTATTGCCTTGCAATACGATCCACACTTGTTTTTTTTTGTCATAGATAATCAAAATCTGGAGCATAATCAATAAATTTTAGAAAATAATAGGTCATCGGGGACAACACTTTGTTCAACAGAATTAATTGACGAAGAAATCTGCCTTTTTTTCCCCTTCTGTTCATACTCTTAATGCCTTCAGATATTTTTAATTGTTTGATGGCAATCATAAAACAGGACCAATTGTGTATGACAGTCAAGAGAGAAATTTTTTCTGTCAGTATACATACAAGTATTTTTTGCTTTCAGGAAAACCAAAGGATGCTGGTATCCTACCACGTGCATTAGATGTTTTATTTAACAGTATTAATGGTAAACAGTGGCCTAGTAACAATCTGAAACCAAAGATGTTTATGGATGTAACAAGGCTTACAGCTGAACAGTCCGCAGAGGAAACAAAAATTAAAGAACGTACATTGAAGATGGTTACATTTGATGTAGGTTGTTTGTGATGAAATTTACACCAATTTATAAGCATTTATAAGAAGGTTGAGGCTAGCTGTCAGACATCAAGATTGTTTATTCTGTAGAAATGGGTACAAGTTTTGCATACATACACAATTTAAGCTAGCTGTTGTTCTGTAATATCTTCAAAAAAGACTTTACATGAAAAACAGTTTCTTACACATACAGTTTAACCTGTCTTGGTGACCACCTGTATTAGGCGACCTCCTATCTTATGTGACCAAGTTTTCTTTTTCCCATTGTACAATGTAGTGATTTTCTTATTGATTTGACCTATATTAAGTGATCACCCGTCTAATGTGACCCTTTTTTCAGAGTTCCTTTGGGATGTCACATAAGACAGACTTGACTGTACATGAGATTGATGAAAGATATTGGGTTAAATATAATAAAGCACAGAAATGAATACTAACAAACATAAGAGATTGCCATGTCAGAGGACGAATTGTATATAACAGTTAGCATAATGCGGATTGATTCCCCCTCTCTCAACACCCAGTATCAGGGCTTTTTCTACCTTTATTAAGATAAGTCCCCAACCCCTACCATTGAAAATTCAACATTGTCCTATTTCAATGAAATTTGGTTTCCAAATAGATATTGATGTTGCGACTTCAAAATCAATGCTGAAAATTGTTCGTTGACTGCCATTTACAAAATGATCAGACTTTAAATACAGTTCAAGATATTGGTGGTGTTCGAGCTACGAAAGTTTGAGAGACTGAAGATCAGTTGTATAACTTACAATGTTACCTTGATTGTGGCAATTGAAAGCCAGGTGAGCGATAGAGGCTCCTGGGAGCTTCTGGTTGTTTCTTTGTCCTATTATGCTCATTTGTGTTGCCTCTTTTTATTCTTTTACTTTTGTTTTTGGTTACCAAAGTATAAAAAAATACACAGACTTTGGTTATGGAAAAACAAAAACTAGTTGAGATAACAACATACTACTGATGCATTAATTTAGTGTCATTAAAAGCACTGCAGAGACATTACATCCATCAGACCACGAACAAAAGTTCAGTCACTTTTAGTGTCGTAGGAAGAGGCAGCTCTTGTTCCGTTCTTCCGATGTAGTGCTGGTCTTTCAGTTTATACCACTTTGAAACATTTCCTTGTTCATTATATTTAATCCAAATCGCCCCAGTTTAGAGTTTTAGAGTAATTGTTCATCAAATGATGCGCTGTTCTTGACATGGGTTAATATCTCGTGTAAGTTCCTTAGACATGCCATAAAAGTACCGCAAAGAAAGCACCGTAAACCAGCAAATTATGCCGCAAAAATGAATGTCAAAGTGGTTTCGCTTCCCTAACGATTTAATTGAGAATTAGCAATGGAAATGCTTTTCCCGCTACTAATGAATCGAAATCTAGACAAATTTCTACTGTAAAATTACAAATTGAAACATTATTTTTGCTTGATTCTATTAGGAATTTGTACACATTTTTGGGGAAAGTATTTTCACATTTGGAATGAGGCCGTTATTTGGACGTAAAACAAAGGTAGAAAAAGCCCTGAGTTTAGTATTTTACTTGTGAGACACTGCTATTGCTAAACACTGAAATTCACCCAAAAACAGTAGTGTTTTCTTGCATGAATCACACAGTTACAACTCATTAATTGTCCTGGAAATGAAAATGCTCCCAATAATGCAAGATTTTTAAGGATTTCAAACGAAAATTAAGGGTGGGGGGAGCTTAATACAAGGAATACTGTATTCTGTAATTGAGATATTGTATTGAAATCTGTTTTAGGAACCAGATGTTATGAGTTTGCTTGGTGATGATGCTTCAGATATGTCTCAAGCCAATAATACAACTTGTTCTGAAAGTTCTAATGCTTCATATGCTGTCACTGGGAGGGCCTCTAAAGGTAAGTATTGTCTGTAGATTCTTTCATTGAAGATCTTTGCATAAATATTTTGATATGGGAAGGGCTGTGGTATTGTTTTCAAAATTTGTTTGTCAATCTTTTGGTTGTTTTTCCAGACATTGCACACTGACAAAAGTCATATTCCTTAATTACAAGATCATAATACATGTATTATTCAACTGTTGTTGAAATAAAATAAAATGGTTTTGAATTAGAAATAAATATAAATGTTTAAAATAATGTGCCAGACATTCATAATCAATATCTTATCAAGTACTATATATGTGGGAAGATTTTTTTTTTATTGCAGTGCAAAGTGAAAAAATGCAGGTACATTTGTAGTATTTTTGACTTGATAAAGTTTTTTACCAGAGTTCCAGCTAGAAAATGAAAATAGAGGGGTGCATGAGAAGGGCACTTTTACGCGTAAGATCAAATTCGAATAAAGGTCTACGCCGAGCGCAGCATGATACGACCGCAGCATGTGGACCACTGAAATTTGAATAAGTGTAATTTTAAAGTAAGTATGGACATACTAAAGAGCTTGACACTATAATTAGATGGACACAATAAGGAGATTGGCACAGTAATTAGCTGGACAGGAACTGAAAAAAATAAAAATTAGCCCTTATGGCTCCTTATGATTCCTCTTTGACCCCTTATAGCTCGGAAACAGTAAGAGCTACGCAAATGCACTGACATTCTACTGAAAGCTTATATCAAGAGGAATCCATAGAAAAAAATCCCATCGTAATCCGATGAAAAATAAAAATTTAGGTAATCTGCTTATTTGCAGTTTTGGCCCTTTTGAACCATTATAGCTCAGAAACGTAAGAGCTACGCCAAATCCATTGACATACTGCAGAAAGCTTATATCAAAAGGAATCCAAAGAAAAATATCCTGTCGAAATCTGGTGAAAAATAAAAATTTCATTTAATCTGCAAATTTGCAGTTTTTGGCCCCTTTGACCCCTTATAGCTCGGAAACGGTAAGAGCTACGCTTAATCTGTTGGCATATTACTGAAAGCTTATATCGAGAGGAATCCAAAGAAAAAAATTCCATCGAAAACTGGTGAAAAAATTTTTAGGTAATCATACCTGCCAACTTTTGAAAATCTCCATGGGGGTTTTTATGCGCGACCTTCCTTTTGAGTCGTGTGAGATTTCGCGGCGTTTTGCGCAAAGTTTTTTTTTGTCTTATACTTGCTGCTCTTTTTTATCAAACACAAACATCTAGGTGTTATAGAAGACTTAACTTTTTATTGAGGGAGGCAAGACATTCCTATTTTATTGTGTTTTGGGGATTTCTGCTGGTTCTTCAATACTTTTGGTCAAATAAATCAGTTGTGAACAGTTTTTGGACCATTTGGAGTTTTATGTTCTGTTAAATTTTAACTTAGTTTTAACTGTTAAAGGGAACTTCCTGTTAATCATTGTTGCTGTTATTTGAATTTACAGTTGACTGTTTTCAGGAAAATTAAAGATTGTAAGCTTGTTAATGCAACCACGCTCTCTCTCCTTTATTATTGCCTGATGTACATTTACTGCATTTCTCCTTTTATTCCAATCTTCTATAAATAAAGCAAGCATTACATATTTTTTAATTTTTTTTGCCTTTTCTGATTCAATCACAAGTGTGGTGTTCTGGAATTTTGAGTGACCTTTCGTGCATTACAGTTCCAATATGTTTGTTAACGTCGTTAAGGCTACTCAGTTCAACTATGCAAACTCTGCAGAACAGGGAACTTGCAACGACATAGTCACTCGCACAGCCATCCACGGAACTGTCAAGTGTGGTGCTTGCAGCTCGTTGTATCAGGGATTGTGAACCTTGATTCATAACTCAAGAACTGTTCACTATGATTGCCGGTGGTCCATCCATTTACATAACTTTATTTACGTCGCCGAAGCCTTAAAATCAACAAAAAAAATCCACCAAACTCGTCATGTTTACGATTGTTTACACGCCTACTCCAATCAGCTGTTTTTCACGCGAATAGAGCGTGATTGATGTAAAACCGATTCTGATTGGCTAATATCGAGAATCTGGTTAACTCCCTTTCGAGAAATTTGGATTATCTCCCTTTCAACGGTCAAAATCGTGTAAACAAACATTTTTTCGTGTGAATTTCTTCAAAATCGTGTTTTATGCCAAATTTTTGTTTCACGATCGTGACATCGTGACAGAAGGTTAAAATCGTGTAGATCACGCCAAAATCGTGAAAGTTGGCAGGTATGGGTAATCTGCAAATTTGCAGTTTTGGCCCCTTTGACCCCTTATAGCTCAGAAACGATAAAAGCTACGCTAAATCCGTTGGCATACCTCCGAAAGCTTAGATCAAGAGCAATCCACAGAAAAAAATCCGATGAAAAATAAAAATTTTAGGTTATCAGCAAATTCGCAATTTTGGCCCCGTTCGGCCCCCTCATAGCTCAGAAAGGAAACAAGTTAACAAAAATCTAATAATTGAGTGCTACATTAATTTTTCACAAGGAATCCATTGAAAAAAACTGCTTCAAAATCAGACTAAAAATAATTTTTGGGGGATTCCCCCTGTAAGGGCCCCATTTATCTCATGAACGGTACAAGGGATGTGATATCCGTTTACATAACTGATTGGAAATTTAATAAGGAACACACTGAAAGAAACCCCATATAAATCTGATAAATAATAAATATTCTACAACCTAATATATGAGAACTCCCAATTTGGCCCTTTTTGGCCTCTTTTTCAGAAACGGGAGGGGCTACAATACCCAAAAGCAATTCCAGCCTTCTCTTTGTGCCAAGGAATATGTGATTAAATTTCATAAAGATTGGTCAACCAGAACTTATCGCACGGAAATGAAGTGTCTACAGACGCCGACGACGCCAGTATCATACCAATATACAACCTCAAAAATTTTTTTCGGTCGTATAAAAAACCAAATGGCACTTTTGCATCAAATTCTGAGTACCAAACAGCACCACTTTGTGTACCAAGGATAATTTGTATGAAAAGTTTTTCCAGTTTTTAAAATTGCACTTTTAAGCAAAGCCTGTTTATGTCCTGTTTGTAGAAATATTGAATTACTCCAGATAGACAAGAGATACTTTTATTTGTCTGTATATGGTTTGTAATCAAGGGTTATCAGAATAAATTTAGGAAGAGGAGTTTTGGGTCTATTTTAGAAGTTTTAATGCCAAATCTGGTTATTTTGAAATCAAAATTAGGAGGGTTATACACCAAAAGGTGTTGAGAATTCTGCAATAGTTTAAACTAATTTTTATTGGGAAAGACTCCTTTTATCAGAGTTTAGTAAAATGCTTGGAAAATAATTGATATCTTTTAATTTGTTTTTCCTGAATGCCCTAATTAGTTATGATAAGTTGAATATTTAATGTTTTTACTCTCAGTAGATGTACAAGTTATATGTACTACATGAAATACATTTTAATTTAACTATTAAAAAATGTGAAATCACCTAAATAATGGTGAAATACAATTTTACTATTCATTATTTTGAACTAGGACCACTAAACACATGTAGATGTGTATTGCACTTATTGTTTACTTTCTGTAAAGGCACTATTTGGATGGGTTTCTTTCCCCAACACCTTCGTACTCATGCTAGATTTTACAAAATGTGAAAGAATTGGTTTCTTTTTCATGACAAAAAATGCACAAAACATTAATTTCAATAATTTAAATACCTACCAGCTGATGATAGAATACCATAATTATCAAATGAAGCCATAAATAGTGATTAACTATACCCCAAGCTAATCCACTAATTACCGGCAATTACCTGCAATTAGCTGTTGCCTGTAGGTAGGTGTGTTTTATTAGGTGTTACCTGACAGATTGAATTTCTTAATTGGGGACATAGACAAGCAGATGGGGCACACAGAGGCGCTGGAAAAAGGGACAGGGGCGCTAAAACGATGTGAAAAGGGGGACAGGGGCGCAGCACCCCTCTATTTCCCTCTAGCTGGGACACTGTAAAAACATTCTAACAATTCTTTCATAGGAAAATTTCATGTTTGTGTACTTTGCATAAATTTTTAACTGAACATAAAACCAACTAATTGCAGGTGTTAAAATATTCTTTTGAAATAATCCTAAAATTTCAAAGTGCAGAATGATATTTTGTTACTTCTCATTTACAGATTCTTTAGATGAAGTGTTCTCAGATATAGAGAATCGTGTAAGAGAAGAAGCTGCCGTCAGTGTTGAAGACCAAGGACTGATTAAATTCTCTGTTTGGGTCAGCTTTGCCGAGATTTATAATGAACAGATATTTGATCTTTTAGAGCCAATACCTAAAAAGAAAACTACAAGGAGACCTGTGCTAAGATTGAGTGATGACAAAAATGGAAGTCCATATATCAGAGGTATATTTTGATTCTGATTAGCATAAGGTTTGCTGGTGGAATATGAAAAATAATTTGAGAAATAATTAACCATTGACCAGTGACTTTTGTCAAATTTTGAGTTAAAAAGTCCATTTTCCAACAACTGCATTCGTATATGAACTTTTTTACAGAAATGAATATATTATGAAATGAAATGACACCTGGACTACATGTGCTACACAATATGCATTATTGGGTTTAGATCAAAATCTAAACTGCCATAAGAATTTTGTAACAAGTGTATGGACAACTGAAATCTTCATGTTTTGCAGAGTTGGAAACAATGGCCAGTTGGCCTGCCCGAGGCATGGTAATTTCCAACAGGTCAGACTAAAATTTTCAAAAGTTTACATAGAAATACATGTATAGCAAATATAATTGAAATTTTGGTTTAAAGAAAGGCTAGAATTTGATGTGAGTTTCCAATTCTGCATGTTTGACCCCCCCCTCGTTTTCAATTACTTGAAATAACAAAAATTAATTGAAAACAACAATCATGACAATAGGTAGAAATATGTTGAATAAATTGTTGGAATGATCTGACATTTTTTGTATCTATTTATTTTCATCTTTTGTTACTAAATTGTGAACCTTAAGTAAATGGGATAATTTGTAACTGGCTGGAAAGAGCTTGTGATTTGTAGTAATTGATGATGTTTTTTTAGTCCTCTACTACCGGCTTCGCCGAAAGGGACTTTGCGTTTGCACTCCGTCAGTCCGTCCGTCAGTCTGTCACACTCAGTTTTCCGGACTTTTTCCCATACTGTAAGAGATATTCATCTAATATTTGGCATGTAAGTCTACTACCGTGAGTTACAGATCAAGTACGAGTTTGGTTCTGGTTCATTGATTTTGGACGGAGTTATGGGCCTTTGGCTTAGAAAATTTTGGTTAAATAGGTTTTCGGATTTTTTTCCTAAACCGTTCCAGATATGAAGCTAATATTTGCTATGTGAGTCTACCACTATGAGTTACAGATAAAGTTTGAGTTTGGTTCCATTCCATGGATATTTGACAGAGTTACTGGCCTTGGACTTAGAAAATTTTGGTAAAATATAGGTTTTCCGGACTTTTTTTCTAAACCGTTCCAGATATTAAGCAAATATTTGCTATGTGAGTCTACCACTATGAGTTACAGATCAAGTTTGAGTATCAGTTGGGTCCATTGATTTTTGACGGAGTTATGGGCATTGGACTGGAAAAACTTTTCTTCTTTAGCTATTTTTGCTGGTATATTATTCCACCGGTAGGGGGCTTCTGTATTGCCTTGCAATACGATCTACACTTGTTTTTCAGTATTTTAAACTTGCACTTTACTGTTCTAGGTTTAAAAGAAATCCATGTAACATCTGCAGATGAAGCCTATAATTTATTAACAGTTGGTCAAAAGAACTTGAGGACAGCTTGTACAAAACTGAATCACCAGTCATCCAGAAGGTATGTACAAAACTGAATCACCAGTATTCCAGAAGGTATGTGCAAAACTGAATCACCAGTATTCCAGAAGGTATGTACAAAACTGAATCACCAGTCATCCAGTGAAGGTATGAATAGTCGTATAACATGTATAAGGCTAGTACAAAACTGAGTAACTATTCTGGGGGAGAGGTTAGGTACTAAATTGAATTACAGACATCCAGAAAGGTGGTACAAAACAATCGTTTCGAAGGAAGGTGCATGAACAAAACTGAATCATTGAGTCATTGAGAGGATAGGTTAGAAACTTAATCACCAGTTGTCCAGGAGATGTCTAGACAAAAACACAGAAAAGTGCATTTATAATGAATGACACTCCTTGTCTATGTATTCAAAGCGTTACTGGTCACTTAAATGAACATTTAGTGAATCTTATTTGAAATTGACATGTTATTCTACAATATACAGTATGTCAAACATGAATCACTAATCAGAACAAAGATTATTAGGGCTTGGCATCAAAATGAGGGTGCATTATGGTTTTCACCTGTCCATCTGTATGTCTTTCAACAATTGATTTATAAGCTTGTATCAGTGGGAAAGATTTTAAATTAGGTCTGAAGCTTGGAAATAATATGACTATACTGTATAAATGAGATATATACTGTGTAAAGCAGTGTTTTCCATTCGCCATTTAAGCTGGCTTTGCCGACCAGGTTTTTTTGCAGGCCGACCACCTTTGCCTTCGTCAAGGTGGTCGGTAAAAACGGATATTTTTCAGTTCCGCACCATCGTAGTTCCGTCGTTAGTATTCCAATCAGCTGACTTGCGAGTTGTTTTCATTAGACAAAATGGCGGATCCGAACAAAAAGAAACAGAATCGATGTTTTCTTTCGTACAGAACGAAAAGGAAAGCTACCGGATGAAATTATTTAAAGCAAAGAGATCGAACCTATGAAGAAATCATCAAAACGGGGACTGCCATACAATTTGAATATGGCACGAGGAAATGAACAAAACAACGAGTACGAAACCAAAAACGACCGATTTCAAATAGATTATGCAAAGAAACGAATCACATTTTAGTTCCATATGCCTAAAATACGAGAAAAAAAAAACGGTCATGGTTAGAAAGCAAAAGTTTCCCATACCCATTAAAACGTAAAAACCTCGAAAGAAAAACATGAATGGATTTAAACTTTGCTGTCAAAGCTGAAAAACAACAAAATTGATTGATTGATTGATTGATGTTTTACGCCAACTTCAGCAATATTTCAGCTATATTGTGGCGAGAACTGTTGGGTTTATTGAACAATTTAAAAAACAAACATTTATTATTTACATATGTATCAAGTAAAGTTTTTTATATACATTACCAAAATACAGCACACGAATACTGCAAATCTTCAAAGCCGGTTATGACAGCCGGCTATCATAGCCGGCTACCTTCAATTTCAAAACGACCACCTTTCGTTTGGCAAAAAAGGAAAACACTGGTAAAGACATCAACATGTTCATTGATAGTATCTGACTTCTTATTCTACCTTGTAGTGCTTTGGTATTACGGATTTAACAATGTTGTGTACTTTTTTTCAGTCACTGTATATTTAACATTAAGATTCTACGTGTGGTGGACAAAGGAAATCCTAACCATGCAAGAGTCAGCATGTAAGTTGTCTACTAAGTATAATATATGGTCTTGTACAATGTTGGAATATTAGTTGTAACAAAAATATGTCTTGTTCTATAATCAATACACATCACCAAACATTTATAAAGTCAGCTGTCTTTAGAACAGAAAAAAAAGATGTTTCAACTCTCAATATTTGGGGTTTTAAGTCTGCAAGTCTCATTCGGTGTTGCTTTTTGAACTAAAAAAGTGTGGCACATGTTTTTGCAATTTATTATTGCCTTCTCCAATGCATTCAAAATTTGCACACAAAGACATACATAACAATAGAAATACAGTATATCAATTCTAATACTATAAATTAACATGATTAACACATCCATAAGAAAACGAAGGCAAAAAAGATATTTAAAAATTGATATTGTTATGTTGAAGTTCATTAGAAACCAGGTACACTCTATTTGAAAGAAGTCCAATGATGAATTTATCCTTGCTCACAGATCGCTGTAACAGCATGTAGATAAATCTGGCCCCCTTAGTTGGACCATGTGAGGTTAAACTTGGGGCTGAGGACGTTATTTTATTTTCCAGGCATGTGAAATCATTGTATTCTGATACATTTCTATGAAATGATGACTTACATGTAAATATTAATTACTCTAAAAGAAATAAAGATTGAAATTGTTCCACAAAACTATATATACATGTAACTTTTATTTCCACAAAACTATATATACATGTAACTATTATTTAGATGAAATGCTTTGTAACTTGATTTAAGTATTTTTATTGTATGGGAATGTTACCAGGTCTAAATTGGAAACATTCTGAAGTACATTTACCATGCAAAGAATATTTCTGGTGTTAATTTTGTAGGCTGTCCCTATGTGATCTTGCTGGATCAGAAAGGCATTCTAAAACACAAAGTAAAGGAGAGAGGTTAAAAGAAGCAGGCAATATAAATACTTCCCTGATGACACTCGGTAGATGTATAGAAATTCTACGTAATAATCAACATCACAAGTAAGTATATATGGGTCAGGCCAAAAAGGTGCTCAAGGAAAGGGGATATTTTTTATAAGAAATAAATATCAAGATATGATCATAATTTTATTTTTGTTCATATGTAATGATGAGTTCTATGAGATACTGCATAAATTGAAGCATATTATTATTTGCTATTTCTTAAAATTAAAAAAACGTATCCTAATCTTGTATGTTATGTTGACCAAAGGTGATTTTTTTTCTTCTGAAATCTTTTAAAAGAATGAATAAAAATTTACCAGAATTACTGAACATAATATTTGAAACAAGTATCTGACATACAGCAAGTTTTAAATTTATCCTTAAAAATATATAATATTGTGGATCAAAACAAGAATTAGTGTTATACAAATGTAAATGTCCAAAAAATTTTGTTTTCTAAATATACTGAGTGTGATAACTCTGAACCATTAAGCTATGTTATGAACATTATCTTTGTTTTACCAAGTAAATTTTAAGAAAAGTTTACTTAAAATTTCATTCGTATCATTAAAATTATTCTCAAATTTAAAGTACGTTAGTTTGACCACATGACTCATTTTATTAGTTTGTCATTATACCCCCCGCAACGAAGTAGGGGGGGTATACTGGTATCACCATGTCCGTCCGTCTGTCCGTCCGTCCGTCCGTTCGTCTGTCCGTCCGTAGACATTTTTTGTCCGAAGCTTATCTGGAGAACCTCTCTGAATTGACTTTTCAAATTTTGTCAGAATGTTAGTAACTATAAGTACTTGTGCACCTTCTATTTTCAGATTGATTCATAAATTTTTAACAAAGTTACAGCACTTTGTAGATTTCTCCTACTTAGAGTCTTTATTGAAAATTTAAAAGGTAGGCTAAACAGGTTTCCCCAACATTTTCCCTATCGAGTAGCAAAACATCTCTCTGATAAATAGTTCTAATGAGTCTATGTCTTATCAAAGGATTTCTCTGTGCCTTCCTCTTATTTTAAGTTGCCTCAAAGTTACGGTGGACTATTGGAGTACCCCCATGGTACGTTTCTACGTCTGTAACTGTGCAGGGTAGGATCATCAACAAGAAGCTGGGGGTATAAATTTGTGGCCCATCAGGCCACAGTTACATCTAGTTATATTTCTAAAGATCAATCATTTATGGTAAGAAAAACGATTAAAGGAATGGTTTATTTACGGATTTGAGAATGATGTGAGGGTGTATTACTTTTGTGTTACATTGACTTTGCAACCATATTCAGTCAAAAAACGGTCGGGTTAAAGTGATAGGCAGTGCAGGGCCGTGTGGTTGTAACTGGGTTTCGGAAGTGAAAAAAGTAGCAAAGTTCAGTGTTTGCTGGTTAACTGTCATTAAATGGGGGGATGAATCAACGTTTGAAAAGCAAATGCAGTTGTACGTTATAATATTTTGGACTTAATGAACGTTACAAGTTTGACAGAGCCCTTCTGATGGTCGTTGCCATTGGGTGCGTTGAATTTCGTTACACACCTGAAGTGTATCAATTTTAGTTTGGAATAATTTTTCTTTAGCGCGCAAATTATATCATTTTAATATCTTTTCTTGTCAGGGCTGTTCCAGAAAAATTGACATGGGGGGTTTGAAGGCACTTTTTATTGACCCCCACCACCCATAGAATTCTTCCCCATATGTACAATACAAATGGACGAAGAAAACACAACCACCCACAGTAATTTATATGAAGTGCCTTCAAAGGGTCCCAGACCAACTTTTCTGGAACAGCCCTCAAATAATGGTTAAAAAAAATTTGTTTGTTATTTTTATATTTTTGACCGACAGATTTTGCGCTAATATTGAAAAATTAAATCAAGTTCGAAAATTTCGTAAATTTATTTTTAGACTGAAAGGCTATCTTCGCGCATGCCCGTTTCAATTGAGTGCCGATGTGATCAGATTATATGCAAACCGGGGAAAACCTGTACGTTATTTTTAGCGTGGTCAATGTAACATACTTAACATCATTTAAAATGCTATGCAGTCACTTTGCTGGACAATTCTCCTGATGAAATCACTACTTATTCGTTGATTTTGAACTTTTATCTGTTCACAAAACCATGGCTGGATTTGAAAGGCTTAATAATGTCCCTGTACTACACCTCCAAAGTGCAGGGAGTAAAAAGTCATGCTTATAAACGCGATAACATACTGATTTTCGTTTGACAATCTTTAATAACAAAAATACTGCTTGAAATTAACAACATAAGTTTTTCAAAATAAGTACTTCTTTATATCATAATTACATTCTCAAATTTTCCAGTGGTTGTAATCTACCTGGCCAGTGGTGCATGGTACAGAAGTGCACCTTGTCACATTTAGTCAAATTTCTGCACCTTTTTGGCCTGACCCATATATGGTTGAGCAACAGATACAGCTGAATCTATCTTATCTGAAAACAAGTTTTCTGGTATTCAATCAAATCCAATTTTTGTATTGCCCTACAGGGCAATTTTCTTAATAGGCTTTGACATGTAAAATCAATATCAGTATTTGTGATTTACTTCCATGTTGGTATACAAGGGTCGCCATTGTTTATTTAATTCAAAACTTTCATGAGCACTTTAAACTAATAATTTGTCCCATGTTATTATTAGAGCTGAGTATCTTGAGGAATCTCACGATACGATACTATCATGATACGTATCGTGGCACTGTAAATCTTGTTTTCGTGACATAAATTCAGCAGATATCAAGACCATGACTTGAATTGTACAATTGTTTTAATATTCGAGACATGTATCTGTCATAATTGTAATTAAATATTGATAATTAAATCGATTTATAAGCTGTGGGAGCATTCATAATGACAGTTCCATTAACATTACAACATCCGCCATGTTGGCGGATCTAAAACACAGATCGGATCGGATGCGGTTATATAAAAGAAAGCCGTTTTCGGTATCGCAATTCCGGACCAACGATACGATACGGGAATCGTCTTCACTTTGGATCGATATAATCGATTCATCGGTGAATCGTTTCCCCTCTAGTTATTATGTTGTGGAGAATTAATGCTTAGGAAGCACTAAAATTTTGTATCACAGTACCAGATGCAATAAGTTATAAAAGAATATAGTTACCTTCAATATGTATGTTGTTTATTGTATTTCCAGAGATAGAACCCAGCTGATACCCTTTAGAGATAGCAAATTGACAAGGTTATTTCAGAATTTTTTCTGTGGTCGTGGTAAGGCAGCTATGATAGTAAATGTTAACCAGTGTGCCAGCATGTTTGATGAAACACTCCATGTCTTCAAGTTCTCAGCAGTAGCTAAACAGGTATGTACTCTGAAAAAAAATCATTTGATAATGATTTTTGAATGCATGTTATATTACAAAAGAGGAAATATTATTGATTATTTGTCAGGAAAATGAGTAGGTATGGCAAGCCCCAACATTTCATAAAATGAGAAAAGAAAAGTTTGAATACATGGTTAAACTAGATCACATTGATCTTTTGTATTGACATTTGTGACATCATTTCAAAACTATCATGATGGAACAAAGAATTCAGTTTAAAGGGAAAATTGACTAAATTTTGAACAAGACCTTAATTTACTCTAAGTAACATTGTGAACATTTTGACCAAGTTTAAAGTAAAAATTCGCACGGGTTAAGGAGAAAAACGATATTTATTATTCATTTCTGCTACAAAGTTTAGCTGAGTGACGTCACTTGGCTAGATCTCGGTCATTTTAAAAAAACAATCATACCACTGTTTATATCGTTATTTAAAGCGTTCGAGTGAGTTCATGAAATAACTAATTACTGTAGAAAAACAATGACAAGCGTGTTACCCTTTTGTCTGAATGTTATTGTTTCTTTCTGCATATAACTTCTTCGTAGAATAACTAAATACTAAATTTATTAAGAAATAAAATTGGTTGTTTATGTTTTAAATAGATGCAGAAAGATCTCTCGGAAAAGTATTTCAAAATAACAAAAAACATTAATTCTCCACTATTATCCTCAAAACTATCTAGGAAGTAATAAATATGTGCACACACACGCGCGTGTGCTCCTGTGTTCCAGTGATGAAAAATCAATACCTTTGTAGTGATGTAATCATCAGAGGTTAATTAACAACCAAATATACAGAATCATGTCCCGTGTCAATTTTTACCTGTGCAATGCCCTAAGGTAAATGTGGCGTGTGATGCACTACAGGTAGAAAAATTTGAAAAAAATCGCTTAATACACAAATCTTATTTAAATTACTTCACTGATATTAAATAAATAACGGAGTCTGTCATTTATGTACGGGTGGGGAGTTAGGGGATGAATATCATTATTTGTTTGAGT
>MJUU01056169.1:259360-276295 GCA_002080025.1 Modiolus philippinarum
TAGAAGGTAATATACTATGCACGAAAATACGATAAATAAAAATTTGGCTAGCACGTTGATTTTTTTAAATAATTTGCACCAATTTAATTTTCTGCATAAAACGAGTCGCCTCCTGGTCAACAATATAGCATGACATAAAAATGTAGATCCAATTTAAATACAACTGCAATCGGTTTCAAGAAAAAAAAACAAGATAGAAGTCTCTACCCGAGTTTCTACTGTTTGTATGTATGACTATAGGTACGTGAATAATAAGTCTAAGGTGTGTGTCTCATACCGATTCAATTCATAAGGTGTTCGCAGAGTTGATCGTGTACATAGCAGGTGGTATCAACAGGGAATTATACTCCGAGGTCGTCATTTTTCCAGGTAAGGTCAAGTGAATTATACAGGTAGAAGTGGTCACCTGTCTTCTCAATTAACACTTAATACACAATATGGTCAGTACAAGCCTGCATAACTATGAATACTTATTGTATATGAATTCTAATTTCTACAATGTTTTCTGTTCATTCAATTGTGAACACGGGAACTTCGTAAAAGTTCTGGATATATTATCAATTCAATGATATATTAAGAAAAAAATAGCTGCAAATTTTCATTTCTTTGTTGAATAAATTACAAATCGTTGAATTTAGTAAAAGAAATTATATTTATTTGGACAGATCAGAGTCATGTACTTGTTGTTTTTACACAGGCTTATCGAATTTTGGTATTTTTTGGTTTTTAGGTATCACGTGACTTTTTAATTTGACAAGACGACAACATGGCGGTTGATGCACCGGGATTTGCTCATAATTAATCCAGTCTTGTACATTTATCCAAGACAATTGAACAGTAATACATATATTCATGTGCTAACTATGATATGAGGAATAAAATATTGAATTTTTATTTTTTTGCGAATTTTCCCTTTAAGTATTCGAAATATATAGAATCCACACTCGCATTGAGTGAGAAACGACATTTCTACACTAGTGATAGTTAAATTTTCAAATTTTTAAACGTGAGGCTTGCCGAGCATTTGAAATATTTGAAAATTTAACTATTGAGAGTGTAGAAATGTCGTTTCTCAGATTTCTCTAATGATTCAAGGAGATTTTTGACAAAATCACGACCCCCCCCCCTTTTCTAATCATTCGAAATGAATGTGTTCTTTGAGCCTGACGTAATCAGGCATGGTCATCTTTTTTCATGACGTCACAATGCTAAAGTCGGGAAAACTGCAAACATAATTGACGTCATAATTGAATTTCATCCAATCACTTGCCGAGAACAACATTCTCTCTAGAGAGGAGAACAGTTTATCTCCAACTGTTCAAGAAACATGAAAACAGGAAAGAAATTAGAGAAATACCCATTGATGATTATATATCATATCAGAGCTTTGGTTTAAGGATTTACTAGACCAGTTTTCAATATGTCATAGTACAGAAAACGTCATGTCGTAAAGGCGTTAACTTCATGAAGTTATGTTTTTAAAGTACATTTTTGGTCACATGTGGCAGACATGTTTGTGACATAGGGTAGACAAGCAACATCAGGGGAATCTAAATGCCAGAACTCGGATTTTGTCTATTATGGAGCTAGAATTTTCTGACAGGAATTGATTGGGAACATGCAATTTCCCAGTAAAACAATGTCAAGAAGAATCAAACATGGATTGTGAAGCACTCACTTCCTGCCAGAAAATAATTGTTATTTAATATACCTTGCATTTCAAAATTTGAAAATTTAATTTCCTGGAATATAAATGTTGCATCTTTCCCAATACATATATATTTCTGCATTTTCAAAGTGTACTTGTTAAGACTTTCACAATTTACCTAAGTAAATATTGTAAAAGTATACTCTTTGTTATATTATAGGTTGTTGTGGTACAGAAACCAGATCCACCGCCTAAAAAGAAAAAGAAATCTGCAGCCCCTAAACAAGTCCCTAGGCCCTCCATTCCATGGGCAACACCAGGTACAGTGGTAACAAGTTCATGTAAAAATCCTGGATTATATACATGAGTTTTATGTTTAGTTTTCATGTTTAAAATTAGAAGTTAACTGTTAATAAAGGAATTAAGGAATAAAATACTCTTCTCCTCACACTGTCTTAATCTATCATGTTTTTGATCGGTCCAATTCATTTTAATATACATGTTTAATTCTGGAGCACACAATAATCCACTCAAGTGTATTTGCAATTCTGTGATTGATATAGGCATATTAAAGCAGATGTTGAGGAATTATCTATTATATATTGAAAAGATCTATACAAAGTAAGTCTAATTAGCGACATGAATTGTTGAATTATACTGATCTTTGTAACCTGTCACAGATAAAGTTTTTAAATGTTTGAAGGTAGGAAAGGATTGACAATTTCTTAATTTTTAAAATTCAAAGCAGTTATTTATCAAATTAACAATTTTCCAAGCTTGATTTATTTCCACTCAAAGGCTATTACAGATTGTTATACAATAGTATTGTTAGACATTTCAATAGGATCTGGATTGTTTAGATTAGTTAACAATAGCAAGTCTATGTTGGCCTAGACCTATAGATATTTAGGGCTATTCCATTAAAATGGATGTGGGGGTAGGAAGGGAAGTTTTATTAAGGCAGGTTCTCTGCCTTCTAGCTGTCGGGTAAAGCCATCTTGAAAAAAGTCTGTTTCAACCAGACTCTTACATTAAGGAGACTACTTTGTATGAAAAGAATCGGAATGATCCAGACTATCGTTAAATACGTGTACGGCTTACCAGTTATTCATACGAAGGCACAAAAAATAATCCATTCATATGGCGATACAGTGTCCATTTCATGATCAACTACATCGTTTTATGTGTTTATTGTATTTATTTAATATCTTTTAAGAGATACTTTGCATTTTTAATCTTAGAGCACTTAAACTGACATTCGAAATTCACGATTCGGTTCATTCATAAAAATTTCCTGTGGCGCGCAGTTTTTATGAATGGATACATAGTAACTTCTAGTTTCGCTGTTGTAACCAGAGTTGTTAACCCTCCCGGTCTCACCGTGAGGCTACCGGTTTCGGCAGCCGGTCTCACGTCTACCGATATGCCTCTCAAAGCTCCCGATATTAAAATTTTCTCTCAAAAATATTTTTCCGTTACACGGGAAGTAAATATTATCTGTTCCAATCACACCCTGTGAGGTAAACAAAGGCTGTTCCATTCACATTCCGCCTAACGAGATTACGCGAGAACACGAATCAGCTGTGTATTAACGACAAAATGGCGTCGCCTCCGCGAAAAGGGTAGATACAATTCAAAATTCCAAAATAAATGGATAAAAGAGATGGACTTTTTGAGCAAGAGTGATAAATATATACACACAGTGTTTCTGTTGTGTGGCATAACCTTTGCCTTAGTGCACAGAGGATGAAATGACGTTGTTCGCCATAGAGAAACAGAGGGACACAAACGTAGTGGTCGACTTCGGACTCAAAATGCTGAAATTCTGTTAACATTATTCACAGTAACTTCGGTGTTATTGTTTTTTGTAGCTGAGCACAACCTACCATTCTCAGTAGCTTGCACTGATGAGACATAAGTTGTCGAAATGCCCATATGTAGATAGTAAATTTACAGTGACTTCGTTATTGAGTTATTTAATCATATGCAAAAATAATGGAACAGAGGAAGTGACAAAATTGGAAATATCAACATTAATTAAGCCACCAAGTGTTACACTTGTACTCGGGCTTGTACTTTGGAATACTTACATGTACGTATACCAACAAAGAGGAGCAAGACAATGAAATGTAAATAAATAGAGTTTTAAATAAATTGCCAACAACCCATATAAAAACTGAAAAGACAACTTAAACCGGGAAGGAAAATTTCGGATTTTAATTCTTGAAAAAATTAAATGTCAAGATTTCAGCAAAACAGTAATAATTACAGAACTTCTGGAATACCCAGGAACCTGCCTTAACAGCATTCCATGCTTTGATTTTTGGTCATTGGTCCTGGGTCATTCTCACCTTGCGGCCACTATTTGTATGTTCAGTTTTCTACAAAAAGGTTGTTGGTTGTGGGGGTATTTTGAAAATCCCTTCCTACCTACCCACATCCATTTTAATGGAATAGCCCTTATCAACTTTTTACACCTTTAGATTACTCAAATTACTAGATTTGATATACAAAAGGAACTGGTAGACTGTTAAGGTCATAGACAAATTACGATAACATTATATCCTCATTTACTGTGAAACACAAAACAAAATTAATCGTAGAATGATGATACACCTTTATACATACAGTTATATGACATGAGTGTTCGCAAAGCAAAATTTCCGTGTGCATTTCAAGTAACAACGATCACTCTTAAAACAATTCTCTAGAATTTATTTGTTGTCCAATTTTATAATTTTTTATACTGCTAAAGATGGCTTAACCAACAGCTTCTCTGCATAATTTAGAAATCATTTTATGTTCAGTTGTTTTCTTATTGTGATTATTTAAATACAGATTGAATTTTTAGCGTCATAATTTATTATGTAACATACAGCAAGTCTTGACGTTGTGAATTTGTAGACATGTTTAAATCGTTACAAAAAGGAAACTATAGAGCATAAAATTATTTATAAGTTACATTTAAAAGCTGTTGGTCAAGTTTTTTTCAGCAGTTTAAAAAATATACAAATTCGACAAGAAATGAGCGCTATTGAATGATTTGAACAGTGACTGTTTTAACTTGAAATGCAGGGGGGATTTTTTGCTTTGCGAACTCGCTCGATATCATATAACTGTATATCATAATCAGCTTATTATTTGAAGTTAAACTTTGTTTTGCTTCAATCTACATGTATGTCTTCACTATTATAGGAGCAGCTGAAGTGTCCTTGATGAGATCGGCTTTGAAGAAAGGTCAAGCTTTACCCCTACCAGATGAAGACGATGATATGGATGATGATTCAGACTCCATGGACGATTCAGAAGCTGCTGTAATTACAATAACTTTTCTTGTTTGATACAGGGTGGGGATACAATTTTGAACATTAAATTGTTTTATTTTAGTAGAATCCTGTAGATGATAAAAAAGAGATTATGAGTAGCATTAAAGACCAAACTGCCTATTCAGTTCTACCATTGATTTTTTTCTCAAATTTGGTGACAAAGTAGTTTGTGACTTGGAAGAAAATTTTCGGTGAAAAAAATGGGGGGTCACCGACTTAATTTTGTCGCTATGGTAACTCAAAGTTGGCGGTCTTTCCACAATTATTGTTATCGTTCACACTTTCTTTAAATGAATGCTATTTCTTTATTTTGAAACCTAGAATCAAAATTCTTTTTTCTGGTAGAAATATAGATCAATACGTGTCCAATTAAAATTAAAAACTTTTATTTGTATGACTGTGGGGTGTTAAGAACTAACAATTTTCTGATTCCCGCCAAAAATAATTCGCAAGATCGGAATAAAGTTATCTGTAAAAGAAAAATTTGACCGTTGATTTTTCAACGATAATCAGGTCATAACTAAATCTACCAGTATTATTTACATTGATATGAAAAAAAATCATGTCACCGAACTCAAAAAAAAGTTATAAGCATTTTAGTCTCCTTTTTATGGGTTGTTTGCCAGAATTACGTTGTCCGCCTTTAGAAAGATGAATCTGACGTCATAGTACAGATTTCCCGCAAAAAGTTCCGTTGAACAGTTGAACGAAGCGAACATTTTTCTACGTGTCAAAACATACCATATATGATGACCGTCTGTGATATGTGTTCATCCTATAAAGATCTAAAATCAATAAATATATGTTTCATCAAAGTGTAAAGAAGTGCATTACTTTTTAATAATCAGGCCTTGACAGAAAGTTTGTATTTCAGCATGTGCTGTCTTGAAAAAAAAATCGTTTCTAGATTCATAAAATGGGTCAAAGACACAAATGGCCGGGTTCCGTTTTGGTGCTATAGGAGAAGTTGATTTCACAAAATAGGTACCCATTTTCCCCGCCCGCTCGCCCGACATTCACCATACTATAAACTATAAACCCAGATTTGCACTCCGTGCAAATCAGCCAAAAATATATAATTATTGAAATACGCCAGGCGCCTAGAAAATTAAAGAAAATATCGCGAAAATTTTTGTGGTATTTCTTAGTAAAACATCAGAATATTCATAAAAAAATACATGGTTGTCAAAAAAGGGGGGTTCCAACCCCCGGAACCCCCCTTTTTTTCGGATCCGCCAATGATCTTCCAGATGACAATATGAAAAATAATGACCCGTCACTAGTAAAAAAGATACCCTGTTTAAGACAGATGATTGCAAAAACATGATCCATATTCCTGCCGCACACTCATACTACCAAAAATAATAGCTAGTAGCCCGGAGTTGACATGTTCAACACGGCGGGTGTCTTATAAGAAGCAGGAGATGCTTACTTTACCGATACACCTGATCTCACCCATGGTTTTTATTGGGTTTGTGTTGTTCATCTGTATGTGTGTCTTCATTTTTCTTTTTTGTCCCGTACTTATCCCGGTTCTATATTTATCTATATATCTAGTGCTTTCTGAAATAATCAGAACAGACTGAAATACATGTACCACTGCATGCGCTGCGATGCCATTAATTTGGTTAATGTGTCAGCAGTGCAGGTTAAAATAAAAAAAATATCCGTTTTTCTCCTTCTATCAAAATCGTTTCAAAGTGTGTCTTTGTCTGTTTCCTGGTGTTTTAAACCTGAATTGATATTTAAGATGAACTTATTGCCGTTTGGCCCTTTCAAGCAGGTAGCTTATTTTTTTTTTAAATATCGCGAAAGTAAAACGCCGTTTCGCGGATTTTCTACAAGACGTCACAGACGTGTTGTGGAAACAATGTAAATGCGCTGTTATGTGCGTACAAACAATAGGTTGTTTGGTCTTTAAAAGTAGCTTAAAAAATGTCACTTTGTGAGATAATCTATACTGTTCAACAACTCAAAAGAGGATAAAAAACACTTTGTTATTAAAGGTAATCATTTGAACAGATAAATAAATTGCCATAGTTTACAAATACAGCAATTCTTCTCTTAGACACTGCTCTTTGCTTTTGCATGTAAATACAGTCTTCACCTATTAACAAGATTCCTTTTAAAAGGATCAACTCACAAGCCACTGGCATGGATCTTGAGTTTTTTTTATAACAGTCAAATATTTTGAATTACCCCATTATAAACACCTGTGTCTGACAGCATTGTAGGTATTATTTTCTGGTGGTAGTGGATACTGCGGCATTGTAAAGTTTTGTAACCCTTAACTGATTTTAGAACTATAATAGGGTCTGTAAACCTCGTCATGTGACTCATGAGAATCCACGATAAACAGGTTATTCGAAAATGTTTCCAGCCAAAACATGACGCCAGAGGATTGTGACATTCAAATTTTTGTTTAAAACGTCAAATATCTTCATTTGAAATGTAACTTCCGGGTACATTTTTTTATTCCGGAAGTTCCAAAATTGTACGAGACTTACACAGAATGTATATTGTCCATGTTTCTGAATTAAAATGTATAGATAAACCCATAAATTTTTGTGCTCAGAAAAATGTGACGCCATAATAAAAGTAATTTTATACCTTCCAGAGGACACTCTTTCTTTTTGGCAAACATGTACATTGTGTATATTCAAGGGAGACTTTATACATTTATATCCCATGCATGTGGGAGATATGAAGATTTGTTTACCCGAGGGAATCATATTTCCCGAAGGCTTCGCCTGAGGGAAATATGATTCCCCGAGGGTAAACAAATCTTCATATCTCCATCATGCATGGGAAATAAATATTTTATTCCACCACTAAGTTTGATATGTATAAATCAATGGCGGCTGTATCCAGAGGGGGTTATGCCTCCTCTCCATCTTTTCCGATTTTTCTTTCATGATCGCAAAACTGGCAAAAACTCGTCTGAATTTTTTTTCCTGAAACTCCACCTGAACCCCCATGTATTCGAGGACCACTGCATTCATCGATGAAAATCTAATGGAGTTATAAGGACTCAAGCACTGAAAGTCGACTACAGTTAGAAAAGGGATTGTCGTTGCTGAAATAAATTTGTTTTATTGATTTTTGAAATTGACATGACAACACAAATGAACTTATTGAAAATGTACTGATGAGACTTTATTATTCAGCAAATACTCCTTGCTAAGCGACAAGCTGTTCCTTAACTCGGAATACCTCTTTACTATTCCTTAAATTCACTCACTAATATTTGTATGATAACACTCGTAAAATCTAGAGAATTTCGAATGAGGGGAATATGATATTTGGACACGACGTTCAGCGGGAGACACGATGTTTTGTTCACAGTCACGTGTGACAGTCTCGGCCAATGAAAATCCGTTATAAGTTAAGTTATAATTAGATAGTGGAATAATTCTGTGTATAACCTGATAAAAAAGTTAAGTTGCTATATATTAAATAAGATATACAGTATATACATGTACATTGTCTGTATATTATTAATCAACTTGTCAAATACAAGTAGAAATATTGCAATACAATTAGATACACAAATAAATAAATATGAACAAAATTAGGATCTGGATACAAGACAGATTATCTTGTATTTATCCATAACCTTTTGATTTGATTGATAAAAATCAGGAACTTGTATTATTTTAAACTACATATACTTACCAAAATTAGTTTCCTTTATCAGTTTCTTTCTATCCAACATTTCAGGAGTTGGTCAGAATCATAGAAAGTTTACGACACAAGTTACGGGAAGAGAGACGCAGTAAACTAATACTAGAAAGAGATGTTCGAGAGGAAGTGTGCCAAGAAATGATGCAGCAGATAGTTAAAATAGAGAATGACTATGAGTATGTAATCGTATTTTCTCTTTTGATCCTGTCTTATTAACTAATGTAAATTATGGTATATAAATTTTATTTTAAATAAATTTATATATGTTAAGACATGCATGTATCCTACTATTGTTTCTGTGCATGTTGTTTTTAGCTCTGTGTAGAAATTTCTTAATGATGTTGCAGAAATGATAATGGACACATCTTGGTACAATCTCGAAAGCTGAATCATATTTTTTTCAGGGAACAATTGCGAGAAAGAGAAATATTGGCTGAAGAGATGATGGAAAAGAGAATTAAAATTATAACTGACTCCATTGCAACTAATCCCAGAAAACGTGCACGAAAAGATGTGGTTGAAGATGAGGATGATGAGTGGGTGTCGAGTATTCTACTGCATCAGGAGAAGGTCAAAGTTCAGGTAAAGTAAAGAATGATCAATTGTATAATAAGACATAAGAAATACAGTGATTTACATACATTTTTGTCATGTTGAGTCCCAGGGACCCTATTTAAAAATGTTCCTGGGTCCTGCTAAAAAAAAACGTGAGTCCCAGGAGTTTGCATGAATTTTCTCGAATCCATTTTGACAGTATGCACGCTTATTTATTACTATCACTTAATTGAAACATCCAGGGGAATCCCTACATATAGCTGACAACAGAGGATCAGTTTTAATATTTCATGTTCCTTTTGATTTTGATGATGATTGCAAACTTAAAATAACCCCCCCCCCCCTTTTTCCAAAAAAAGGGAAATACCTATTAGGAAAAGAAATATATGGAATCTATCCTTGTTACCATAGTTCTGTAGAAAGGGTTAAACTTCAAAGGTTCGAGCTTCAGCAATTACTTTTATGTTTAACCCTTGAGACATTAGAACTATGATAATCAACGACTGGTAGATTTTATTGCTCCTGTTGTGGGTCACTACAATCAGCTCTGTGACAGAATCAGAACTGAAAGTTACATTGCATGGAAATTAAAAAAAAAACATTTGTAGGTGATTTTAAGGTCAATAAATAATGTATATTTTGGGTAAATCCTTGCTATATTGATTGAGCCCTGAAAATCAATTTATTTAAGGTATATTTTGCTATTTGAATAAAATTTGTGACCTATTAGGTTTTTACGAGAGTTTAAAATTAAGATTACATTTGCACATATATCTATCTTTATTCACAGCTATCTGTCCACGAATGTGAGAAATTTTGTAATGGCATAGAATTTCTCACACAAATGGAAGGTATCCAGATCTTAAATTTTGTTGAAATGTAAGAAACTGTTCCTTCCATGAAATTCAATTGACAAACTGACTGAAAGCAAAACTTGCCATTTATAAGAGAGCTTTCAGTTGAAATGTCAAATCACTTAAAGAGCATATCATGGTGTCATATGAACAAATAATTCAAGGGATTGGACATTTATCAATATAAGACCGCATGATTCTGTCTTATACAGGAAACAGCTGTTAACAGGAGAAAGGGTTTCCTGTTGAATTTATGTTGACTTTTCTAAAATTCATGGTGTTATCTTCTATGTATACCTATATTTTCAGGCAAAAGAGGAAGAATTGAAGGATTGTATAGCTAAGAATACATCTTTACAGTTCAAATTGGCACACACAGAGAAAATGTTAGAGAAGGCAGAAAAATCTGGGGTAAGTGGATATTTAGAAACAGTGGAATGAAGGGGATGTAGAATGCCAGTTTTCTCTCTTGGTCTGTTTGTCAGATTTATTGTATTGCTTAGACGGAATTTTATGATTTTTTGCCAATGACAATTTCAGATTTTTACCAACATTTGTCATGCTTGCTTATTCTTCTGTCAAGATTTTCAATTCATTGACAGTAGATGAAAAATTTGCATTAAAACTGAACTCACTAAGATGGCATAACAAACATATTTGTAGATGAGAGCCTCACAATATTAAATCAAAATTCCTACTTGCTGTTTTTAAGCATTCTGGAGGTAAAAGAAATAGGTACCAGTTAAACATTAGATTTATGTTTACTTGACAGCTCAAGCTGTAGGCTTCATAGGTGGTTTATTGTCAAGTCTGAATTTTCTAGCATGGGTGAAAGTTTGCTGGAATTTCCTGGCTTTGACTTTTAATTATCACGTTGTGCATCCCTGTACAAATATGTGAAAATTTCCTTATTTGCTTTATTTCATTTTTGGATCTTTTACCCATGTGGTTGAAGGTATAATTTTGTACTATTTCATGTCTACACCGTCATGTTTAAAAGATTTCAATTGTTTCAGACATTGTAAAAATTGATATTAAATCTTTATCCTCTGGTGTATGGATTTTTCTTGATTGCATGTTTATCAGTGTTAATTGTTTTTAATGGAATGACAATTTAATCAATGAAAGTGTTCTCACCAAATATTAAATTGTGTATCACCTGAAATTGCCTTACATTTGTGATTTTGTAAATAATAACAAAATCTGAAATCTGCAAACATGTACATGTAAATTTATTATTTTTTTTAGAAAGAGGCAGAAGAAGAGATTGAAAATCTGAAAGAAAAAGTAGAAAACCTTATGTCTGAAGCTTTGGAAAAGGTAAACTGAAAAGGAAGTAGTCTGTTACCAAAGAAACAAAGTATTTATACTTTGTTCATCATGGATGAAATAAGGCCTTTTTAGCTCACCTGGCTAATGCCAGGGTGAGCTTTTGCCATCACTTTGTGTCCATCGTCTGTCTGTCCGTCTGTCCGGCTTAAACTTTTCATTCAAAGATCTTCTCCTCTAAAAACTACTGGGCAAATTGGTACCAAACTTGGCAGCAATAGTCCTTGGGTGGACCCCTACAAAAAAGATGTTTTTCAGGTCCATGCGATATCCAGGATGGCCGCCAGCGGGAAACATAGTTTTATTTGACCCTATGGGAAAACACATTCAAAGATCTTTTCTGAAACTACTGAGCCAATTGGCACCAAACTTGGCCTTTGGTGGTCCCTTAAAAAAAGGTGTTTTTCAGGTCCATGCAATATCCAAGATTGCCCCTAGTTGAAACATAGTTTTAACATTGCACCCTATGAGAAAACACATTCAAAGATCTTGTTCTCTGAAACTACTTAGCAAATTGGCACAAAACTTGGCCACATTAGTCCTCTGGTGGTCCCTTCCAAAAAAGATGTTTTTCAGGTCCGTGCGATATCCAAGATGGCCGCTAGCAGGAAGCATAGTTTTAACATTGTACTGTATGGGAAAGCACATTCAAAGATCTTCTCCTCTGAAACTACTGGGCCAATTGGAACCAAACTTGGCCACAATAGTCCTTGGATGGTCCCTTGCAAAAAAAAAAAAAAATGTTCTTCAGGTCAGCGTGATATCCAAGATGACTGTCAGTTGGAAACTTAGTTTTAACATTGCACCCTATGGGAAAACACGTTCAGAAATTTTATTCTCTGAAACTACTTAGGGCTATTCCATTAAAAAGGATGTACCAGGGTCGGAAGGCAGAAAATAAAAATTCTTGTTGGTTCTTGCCAATTTTGTATCTTATTGCGATACTCATACCTGTCCATTACTCTTGGTTGTGGGGGTAATAGAAAATTGCCTTCCGACCCTGGTACATGCATTTTAATGGAAAAGCCCTTAGCCAATTGGTACCAAATTTGGCCACAATAGTCCTTGAGTGGTCCCTTACCCAAAATTCACGCTATATCCAATGTGGCCGCCAGCGGGGAACATAGTTTTTAACATTGGACCCTATGGGAAAACACATTAAAAGATCTTCTCCTCTGAAACTACTGAGCCAGTGGCATCAAACTTGGTCAAAATAGTCTTTATGTGGACCCCTGAAAAGAATTTTTTTTTCAGGTTCCCACTTTATCCAACATGGCTGCCAGCAGGGAACATAGTTTAACATTGGAGCCCATGGGGAACACTAACAGCGGTCTTCTCCCTTAAACTAATTGGGCATATTGGAACTATAGTTTAATTATATACATGTATATGGACTCTTTAACATAAAATGTCTATGTTAATCAAGGACCAGGTGATTGAAACAGGCTCTTGAGAGTCTCTTGTTCCAGAAAACATCCTTTTCATCACACTTTTAAATACATGGTAAAATAAAGCAAATGGTTCACACACTGTCAAAGTTTGACTGTTGAAAACCAATTTCTGTGTGAACATAATCTTAGAAAATAAAAGCCTAAAGAATACAAAATGTTTTAGGGGAAAAAACTTCAAAAACATGATCTTGAAAAAATTCATTGCAGTCAAATGTTAGTTAACTGGTCCTAACAGAATTGTTTATTTTGAGGTATTTACTGGACTGTTTCAAAGATAAGGTAATAGTGTGGTGTCCCTGATCATCTTTTATGTTATCAGGCTTTGAAAACCAAGCACAATTAGGGATTTTTCAGCAACATTTACGAAGAATACAATATGCCATGATCAAGTAGAAAATGATGGCTGTTCTATTATTAAGAACATACCCAATAGTTCCAGGGGAGATCATAGTAAGGTCAAAGGAAGTAAAACAATCCATTGTTTTGTGTCAGTTATCTATTATTTGTTTGAAAAGTTAGGTAGTTCAACAGTAAATGCAAGAATATCTCTTCCAATGCAATATTATACATGTATCTTATTGATAACCAGCTAAAGATCTATTATGTAGTATTGAAACATAATAGAACAGTATAATGACATATGATTCGTTTTATTTTTTTACAGAGGAGAACCAGTGAAGTAGATTTAGGAAATAGTTGTTTGTTGGAAACCTTAACACAGCAGTTACAACAAGCTAAGGATCAAATAAAAGTACAGGTACGGCTATTATGGATGTTATCATTTTATATACCCTTCCCTAGTTTCTGATCCAATTTTTAACCAGAGTAGAATAAAGTTGCACTCTGCTAATGGTTAGCAAAAGACTTGTGAATGTACATTATGAAATCAAGATAACAATGGCCGAAAATTACAATCACAAGCCACAACCCACAAGGGAACTGCCTGACAAAAAACATAACAGACTAGAGACAAACGTAAATAACGATAGGAACTCTGGATAGCCTGACTTGGTACCGACACGAGCAAAAGCCAGCCTTAGGGTTAAACCGATTTACCGGTACTCAAACCTTTCCTTTCTCTATCCCATTTCCCTATAATAAAAAACCTAATACAGGTAGACTACTAACACTATGACCTCTATCTTGAAAAAGAAAGGAATGTGACAAAACATTATTTAGAAAGATGGGACAAGGAGTGCTGGCTGCTAAACTGTCAGCTAGCTCAAGGAACCTAGTCTGTTGGTAAAACACTGTCGTTCTACAGAAGAAAAACTTTATAGTGAATTCCTCAGTTGATTGAATGCAATTCTTTTACTGAAAGTTTATTACAATATCTCTGTCAAGTCTAGATTTGAGCATTGTTGGTTTGGAAACTTGACACAGCAATCACATCAAGTCAAAGATTGATGAACATGTCTAATTCCCTTAAGACCATAAAGGAGACGTAGAAATAACATTTCAAAGCAGTCAGGTCAATGTACGATTTCCTGAAGGCCTTAGCGTGGCATAGTTACATTGGAACAGCATTAACAATGATAGATTATGGGGAATTGTGATTGTTCTATTTGTTGTAGGTCCTTAACATTTTATTTGCATGCTGATCAGGTACAACTCAAGTATGGGACTTCCGAGATAGGAGCTGTTTTGTGTTTTATGACATAAACAAGGAGGGAAACTGGTACCAGACTGCATTCCTGTCAGGTTCACACATTCACACATTATGGGGACTACCCTCCATCCGAGCACTTTTATTATCCCCTCGCCCAACAGAGTTTGGGAGGGGATATAGCATCTCGGCCATCCGTCCGTCCATTCATGCCTCCTCAGTAATTCATACTTGAGAAACTACATGTGGCTCATCAATCATCTTTGGTCAGTAGATGCGTCTTGGAGAGTGATGCTGCTTCAGATGATAATTGGGTTACTCTGACCTATATATTTTGCTTCAATGACTCCAGTTAAAGTTTGCATTAAGGTTCATATCTGAGATACCACATGTGTCACATCGGTCATCTTTGGTCAGTGGATGCATCTTTGAGAGTGATGCTGGTTCAGATGATAATTGGGTCACTCTGACCTACATTTATGCCTCAATGACTCAGGATAAAGTTTGCATTAAGGTTCATATCTGAGAAACTACATGTGGCACATCAATTATCTTTAATCAGTGTATGCGTCTTGGAGAATGATGCTGCTCCAGATGATAATTGGGCCACTCTGACCTACATTTTATGCTTCAATGACTGGTTAAAGTTTGTGTTAAAGTTCATATCTGAGAAACTACATTTGGCACATCAGTCGTCTTTGGTCAGTAGATGCATCTTGGAGAGTGATGCTGCTCTAGATGATAATTGGGTCACTCTGACCCTATATTTTATGCTTCATTGACTCTGGTTAAAATTTGTGTTAAGCAGTTTCGGCGCTAGAAGGCCGCCACGTTGCGAAATGCTAAGAGAAATCTCAGGTGGAGAAGACAATTTGATCCCCATTCGCCACTGTGGTGGTTTAAAAATCAGAGCAGCACACATTTTAAACCCTAATTCGGTAAATGTTTTGAAGTGTTGGTTCAAGAATCGCTAGCTTTTATTATCCCCTTGCCCAACGAAGTTGGGGAGGGGATATAGCGTTTGACCCGTTCGTCCGTCGGTTCAAACTTAAGACCATATATCTTTTGAATAACAAGTCGTAGATGGACAATGTTTTGTCCATGGATGCATCTTGAAGAGTACTTGAGGTTGATAAATAGAATAGGTGGATTTGACCTAAATTTCATGCATGAGTGACTCAGGTTAAAGTTTTTGTAAGAGACCAGATCTGGGATACTACAACTTGTAGAGGAATACTATTTTGTATGTAGAGGCGTCTTATAAAGTAATGAAGCTCCAGATAAAAATAAGGTCACTTTGACTTACATTTCATGCATGAGTGACTTAGTTAAAAGTTTTTTTAAGAGTCAAGATCTTGGATACTACAATTTGTAGAGGAATAATATTTTGTATGTAGATGCGTCTTGTAAAGTTACGAAGCTCCAGATAAAAATTAGGTCAGTTTGACCTACATTTCATGCATGAGTGACTTAGGTTAGTTTTTTTAAGAGTCCAGATCTGGGATACTACAACTTGTAGAGGAATAATATTTTATATGTAGATGCATCTTATAAAGTTTATCAGCTCCAGATAAACATTAGGTTACTTTGACCTACATTTCATGCATGAGTGACTTACCTTTCAGTTACAGCTTGGATTTTAGATACTACAACTCGTAGAAGAATAATAGTTTGTATGTAGATGCGTCTTGTAAAGTTACAAAGCTCCAGATAAAAATTAGGACACTTTGACCTACATTAGTGACTTAGGTTAAAGTTTGTGTTACAGTTTGGATTATAGATACTACAACTTGTAGAAGATTAATCTTTCATCAGTAGATGCATATGCTTTAGGTATGAGGCTCCTGATTGAAATAAGGTCACTACATTTCTTGAATGATTAGCTCAAATTTAAGTAACAAGCCAGATCTTGAACGATCACTTAAGTTTTTAGCTCACCTGGCTATGCCAGGGTGAGCTTTTGCCATCACTTGGCGTCTGTCGTCCCTCCGTCGTAAACTTCTCATTCAAAGATCTTCTCCTCTGAAACCACTGGGCCAATTGGGACCAAACTTGGTCACAATAGTCCTTGGGTGGTCCCCTTTAAAAATTGTATCTGGCATGTCCGTACCTAATCCAAGATGGCCGCCAGCGGGGAACATAGTTTTAACATTGGACCCTATGGAAATTACATTAAAAGATCTTCTTCTCAGAAACTACCGGTCCAATTATAACCAAACTTAGTCACAATGGTCCTTAGATGGTCCCTTCTTAAAAAGGTATCTGGCAAGTCCGTACATAATCCAAGATGGCTGCCAGTGGGAACATAGTTTTAACATTGGACCCTATGGGAAAGACATGCAAAGATCCATCATTCCAATTATAACCAAACTTAGACTGGTCCTTAGATGGTCTCATCCAAAAAAGGTATCCGACAGGTCTGTACCTAATCCAAGATGGCTGCCAGCAGGGAACATAGTTTTAACATTGGACCCTATGGAAA
>MJUU01056169.1:276516-294221 GCA_002080025.1 Modiolus philippinarum
AAAAAGGTATCTGGCAAGTCCGTACCTAATCCAAGATGGCTGCCAGTGGGGAACATAGTTTTAACATTGGACCCTATGGGAAAGACATTCAAAGATCTTCTTCTCAGAAACCATCATTCCAATTATAACCAAACTTAGACTGGTCCTTAGATGGTCTCTTCCAAAAAAGGTATCCGACAGGTCCGTACCTAATCCAAGATGGCTGCCAGCGGGGAACATAGTTTTAACATTGGACCCTATTGAAAAGACATTCAAAGATCTTCTTCTCAGAAACTACAAGTCCAATTATAATCAAACTTAGTCACAATAGTTCTTAGATGGTCCCTTCAAAAAAAGGTATCCGGCAAGTCTGTACCTAATCCAAGATGGCCGCCAGCAGGGAACATAGTTTTAACATTGGACCCTATGGAAATTACATTCAAAGATCTTCTTCTCAGAAACGTCCAGTCCAATTATAACCAAACTTAGTCACAATGGTCCTTAGATGGTCTCTTCTAAAAAAGTTATCCGACAGGTCCGTACCTAATCCAAGATGGCCGCCAGCGGGGAACATAGTTTTAACATTGGACCCTATGGAAAAGCATTCAAAGATTTCCTTCTCAGAAACTACCAGTCCAATTATAACCAAATGTAGTCACAATGGTCCTTAGATGGTCCCTTCCAAAAAAGGTATCCGGCAAGTCCGTACCCAATCCAAGATGGCCACCAGTGGGGAACATTGTTTTAACATTGGACACTATGGGAAAGACAATCAAAGATCTTCTTCTCAGAAACTACCAGTACATTTATAACCAAACTTAGACACAATGGTCCTTAGATGGTCTTTCCCAAAAAAGGTATCCAACAGGTCCGTACCTCATCCAAAATGGCTGCCAGTGGGAACAAAGTTTTAACATTGGACCCTATGGAAAAGATGTTCAAAGATCTTCTTCTCAGAAACTACAAGTCCAATATGACCAAACTTAGTCACAATGGCCCTTAGATGGTCTGTACCTCATCCAAGATGGCCGCCAGCAGGAACATAGTTTTAACATTCAAAGATCTTCTTCTCAGAAACTACTGGTCCAATTAGAACAAACTAAGCCACAATGGTCCTTAGGAGATTCCATCCAAAAAAATGTATCTGGCAGGTCCATACCTCATCCAAGATGGCCACCATCTGGAACATAGTTTTTACATTGGCCCTTTTGATTTTAAGGGGAACCTCTGCCCAAATTTTTGAATTTTTATTTGAATTGTGGTCTGAATGTTTCTATTTCAGCATTATGTATTACCTTGATTATAAGGGGAACCCCTGCCCAAATTTTTTTTTAATGTTGTTCTCTTATGGGTTGTAATGGATGGTGGATCTTTCAGTTGCCATGGAAACCAAACAAGAATACTGCAATTTTAGAAAAAAAAAAGTATTCTGCTAAATTTTATGTTTTGTTTTTCCTATTGGAAATGCCTTTCATCTATGTCAGCCATGGTCCAGGTGAGCGATACAGGCTCTTGAGAGCCTCTTGTTTATTTAGCAGTTTGTATAGCCTATACCACTAGTTCTAGGCACTTGATATTTGATATGCAGTTGCGTCTTGGGGAGTACATACCGATTCCACGCCCGGATGGTGGCCCTGGCCCCTTAGTCACGCATGAACAATCACAAGTTTTTAGCAAGCAGTTTTTACAGCTTATACCAGTAGTCCTAGAAACTTCTGCAGTTGCGTCTTGGGGAGTACATACTGATTCCAAGCCCAGATGGTGGCCCTGGCCCCTTAGTCACACATGAACGATCACTTTAAGTTTTTAGCAAGCAGTTTGTACAGCCTATACCAGTAGTCCTAGGCACTTGATATTTGACATGCAGTTGCAATTTGGGGTGTACGTACCGATTCCTCGCCTGGATGGTGGCCCTGGCTCCTTAGTCGTGCATGAGTGATCACATCATTTTTTTCCAAGGAAATTGTAAACACAGTTAAAGATAATATTTCATTCTTATTCCTGCTGCAGTAGATCAATGTGCAAATTAAGTTGATGCAAGGGGCGGGCGAGACATATCCTGTGTCCTCAGTTTTTGACGAAAGTCGCGGTTTGCTAGACATATGCGTACAAAGTATGGCAGCGACGGCAACATAAACTTTCATGTTAAGTTTTTGTGATTAGGTCATTTTCTCAGGTCAATGATATTTGGTATATAGGTTGGTATTGAGTAGTACATGAGAGTCTGCTATATGGCTTTTGTCTGTGACCTCAATTTCACAGTCCAATGAACATGTTAAGTTTTTGTGCTTAGTTTAGTTTCTCTGTAACTATAAGTGGTAGGTTAATGGTATATGGTATGTAGGTTGCTCTTGAGTAGTACATGAGAGTCTACCAGATGGCTTTTGTCTGTGACCTCAATTTCACTGTCCAATGAACATGTTAAGTTTTTGTGCTTAGTTTAGTTTCTCTGTAACTATAAGTGGTAGGTTAATGATATATGGTATGTAGGTTGGTCTTAGGTAGTACATGACAGTCTGCCATATGGCTTTTGTCCTTGACCTCAATTTCACGGTGTAGTGAGCATGTTAAGTTTTTGTGATTAGGTCATTTCCTCAGTAACAATAAGTGTTAGGTCAATAGTATTTGATATATAGGTTGGTCTTGAGTAGTACATGACAGTCTGCTATTCAGCTTTTGTCTGTGACCTCAATTTCATGGTCTAATGAACATGTTAAATTTTTGTGCTTAGTTTAGTTTCTCAGTAAATATAAGTGGCAGGTCAATGATATATGGTATGAAGGTTGGTCTTAGGTAGAACATGACAGTCTGTCATATGGCATTTGTCTTTGACCCCAATTTCACGGTCTAGTGAGCATGTAAAGTTTTTGGGATTAGGTCATTTTTTCCAGTCAGGGGCATCATCAAAAACAGTTATAAATTTTATAACCTTTATTGGTTAGATTTTACCATTTTTGAATTATCTCCCTTAGCGAAAATTGCAGAAATAACTGAAATTGGTTATTTCTTCCACATCATGTCAAATTTTCAACAAGCTCTGATTCAAGAAACTTGAACAACAAAACCATATTGTTTGTGTAAATTTCAAACGATATTGATGAAGTAAAACATCTCAATTATCAATGAACTGCTAATACTAGATAATGAACATTTAATTGGCCTTTAAAGTCCCTTGGGGGCTTGACTTTGACCAACTTGCGTACCATGTTCCTGATGGTGCGTATCAGATGTTTTGGTTTCAAATTATAAAGGAAATGTTAATTTATCAAAGAAAAATACCAACACAAATGAGAAAAAATTATTATGGCTACAATCAGGATTTAAAGATCAAAGGAAATTAAAAAATAACCATTTTCCATTACTTATTGTAAATGAAAATAACTGAAAATAGTTATAAAATTTATAACTGTTTTTGGTGATGCCCCTGACTGTTTTCAGTAACTATAAGTGGTAAGTCAGTGATAGTTGATACATAGGTTGGTCTTTGGTAGTACATGACAGTCTGCTGTATGGCTTTTGTTTGTGACCTCAATTTCATGGTCCAGTGGTCATGTTAAGTTTCCCAGTATCTATTAATGTAAGGTCAATAATATTTGGTATGGGTTTCTTAGATGGAACATTACAGCCTGCTATTTAGCTTTAGCCTTTGACCTCATTTTCATGGTCTAGTGGACATGTTTTGTATTTCAGTATCTATCAGTGGTAGGTCACTGATATTTGGCATTTTGGTTTTAGGTGATACATGAAAGTGTGCTATATTGCTTTTGTCAGTTATCCTAATTTCACAGTCTAGGGTACATGTTAAGTTTTCTGATTTAGTCAGTTTGAGTTTTCACATCAATTTTGTGACCATGTAGGGACGGGCGAGACATCAATTTGGGTCCACACTTGTTTTAGCTACAGCCAACATTGTTAAGGTTCATGTCTGTATCTGTATCTTGTGTCACATCATCATCTTTGGTCAGTGGATGCATCTTGGAGAGTCATGCAGCTTCAGATGATAATTGGGTCATTTTTACCTACATTTTACACTTGACTGACTTGGGATAAAGTTTCAATTAATGTTACATATCAAGGATTTTAATGTTCAGTGGATGTACCTTTGACATTCATACATCTTTATATTAGGGTTATTATTTCTTGACAGGCTGACAGCTAGTGAGGGGATTAGCTGCCGTTTGTGACTGCAACCACTTCTAGTTATAAAAAGAGAATTGTATAGGATAACCTGAAAGATCCCTTTTGGCATTTAGTTAATGGGCCCAACCCCTAATGCATGCATGATCACAGATAGTTTGTGCCTAGTAGTTCCAATTTGATACAAGCAGTGTGTCTGATATACATGTACTGATAAACATGCAATATACGGGCAGAGATGGGTCCGATTACTTTCATCAAATTGCATTAAATTACAATTACTTTCCAATATGTATGATTAAATTAGATTAATGATTACAGCATTTTTTGCATGATTAAATTAAATTAATGATTACACTGAAGAGTAATCATGATTACATCTGATTACATTGAATTCTTAAATAACTATGGTTAAGAAATTGCAGTAATTATGTAATATGCTCTTTTCTAACTAAAAAGAATTTAAGTCTTGTTCTCTCAGTGTGTTTGATATAAGTTTGTAATGCACAATCACTCCATACCCCTTTATTTTCACTTCTTGGTATGGTTGCTGTAAATGTATATTGGATTATTTTAATACATTCAATCTTACAAAATCAAATTTTTATACATGTACATGTAAATAATAATGCCCCCCTGTGGACAAAACAAACCTTAATTGTTTTCTTTCTGTGCGCTCAAAGATGAAATTAACACTGATTAAACAAAAATTTTTGATTCCAAAATAAACAATTAATTATGACCACACATTAATTAGGACTAACATTTCACAACTTAATCTTTTCTTTAATTATACTATAACTAATCGGAGATTCTGATTATCGCAAAATATTCAAAAAATGATGGGCTGAATTACAGCGTTTTTTGATCATGAGTTGAATATTTTCAATCAGAATCTGGGATTAGTTATTGTTTTTATTATATAGATCTTCTCACATATATAGCCGTTTAATTTCAGATTCATTGCATGAACTACATTTTGTATGTTAATCCCCTGCGACGTTTACTTAGCAACAACGTTTACAACGTCTATTGTGATGTCTCTTCCAAGAGTGAAATTATGGAAAATAATTTCACAGTTAATTATCACTTTTATTTCACTGAGAAATTTCAATCTTTCACCGCAATCTATATAATAAACAACCTTTCCCATGTAAGAAAATTGTAATTTGATTATGTAATGGGGGATCAATGGAATAGGAGTTCCAATAATGAATTGGTAAAATAAAAAAAAGAAAAGTGCAAGAATAGACCAGATGAGCAAAATTTGCCAAATCTTTTCAAAGACAAAGTTATATGCTGAACTCAATCTGAATGAGAAGACAGACACTTGAAGACACAAAATCAGAATTTTCCTAGGTTTTGTCATTCACAATATAATCTGTCACAAAATTGAAATGCCAGTGATTTTCTTTCTTGTATTTTTGATCATATTTATGAAAACTATTAAGTACAATTGGCTGATCTAAAAAAAAAAAACATTTCACCCTTAAGAATAACTTTTGTTGATTTAATTTGTACAATTTGTTTCATTATATTACAAAAATATTATATAGAATTTTATGAGATTTCTATTTGGTATGAAAATAGCCATGATTTGAAACTTTTATATTTCCATTGTAATTAGAATGTAATCATAAAGTAATCATAATTACAGGCTATTTTTGAAAGTAATTGATTAAATTAAATTACATGTAATCAGATTTTTGGCCGATTAATGATTACACTGATTACTTGTAAAAATGTAATAGATTGCAGCTGATTGATGATTACAATTACCCCATCTCTGTATACGGGTACATACAGATTCCATATGGAGATAATGGCCCCCAATTCAGTCATGTAAAGTTTTTGCAAACAATTAATACAAACAGTACTACTAGTCCTTTCCTTTTGATATTTGATATGCAGTTGTATCTTTCACTGCACAAACTGATTTCACACCCTAGATGATGGCACTGTCCCCACAGTCATGCACGAGCAGTCATGATAAGTTTTTTGCTAGCAGTGAGTACAGTCTAATCCTGTAGTTCTAGCCTACTTGATACATGTATGTGACTTGTAATTGCATCTATAAGAGTACATCCTGATGCCATACAAGGATGGTGGGCCCGACTCCACAGTCATTAGTGAGTGAACATAAATTAAAGTCATTCAACCTTCCCCAAAAATATTAAAAATTATGTGAAGAGATTCCCAGATATCCTTGAAAACAAATTGGAGTTAGCAGCTCTAGCCATATATACCTAATTGCCAAGCTGTTGAATAGAACTGTCTGTATGCTTTGTATTATAAGTTTTGTTAATTGTTTCTTCAGTGTTATGTAGATCTCGGTTTCATTTGTAGGGCTTACACAATGTAGATTTCTTTACAGGAAGAAGAAATAAAAGAATTGAATGCAATGTTGTCTGAAGCTGGTGAGACTTTCCAGCAAAGAGAGTTAGAAATTTCACAGCTAAAGGAGGTCATAAATGAAGACGAGGACAAATTAAAACAGCAGGTTCAAATTTTTATCTAACATTACAAGTGTTTTTCTGTGAAATAGGGCAGAAATACTGCCTACTACAGGGTGTCTGATACAAAAAGTTGTGTCACCACACTGTGATGATAAAAGAAAGGCACGACGTGTGTTTATCCATGTCAACAAAAGCAAGACGTCATGTCAAGCATAAAGTAGTTCCTTGGTTAAAACTCAAAACAACGCAGCATCAAATGGAATAAAACTTTTTATGATCATTTTGTAGAATGTTAGATAAACACATTATAAAAAGGGATGTGATGGTACAACATTCTTGTATCAGGTCTCGTCTGTTGAATGATTCGTCGCTCGTCGCTAGCATGACTCAACTCGAAGTGGTACAGCTGATTCATCTTTCTTCTGTAAATTGTTGTTCACAGTGGGAGATGACCCATGTGAGATCGATGCACGCGACCTCATCTCACACTGGTAAATGACCAACCAGACATGTTGATTTTTTTGACACATCAATTGTAACCACGACTTAACCCTAGTACTGCAGGACCTCACTATATCGACGACCCAGATAAGTTTTGTTTACTGTCGGTCGTCGATTTATTGACTACTTCCGGTATTTCTTTCACTGCCGGTCGTCAATATATAGACTTTCTATATTAGGTCGGGATTTTTGCTTTTTACCAATGGAATTGTGCGGTTATTTTTGTAACACGTAAACAACGCGTCAGAGGAAGGAATTTTCTATACAGAACTGTTTTCATTGGCTCTCTACGATACTCCATTCGGAAAAAAATGTATGTGGAAATTACACATTGTTTGTGTACAAAGTCGAAGATGGAGTTGTTGACGCTGACGTGTGATGGGAGCTATTTGAGGCTAAAAATCGCTATTTTTCAGGGGAATAGGTTACAAACGGTGATTCTGGGCATTAATATTTGAGTTTTGACGAGGACGACACGGAAAATAATGAATAAATCGCGCAGTTCGTGGGTTCTTGGATCTGGGAAAAATCGAGAAACACGTGCGCTCTCGGTTAACAAAGAAATCGTTGAAAATTTATAATTATGGATAATAAGGACACGATTGATGATTTTATTGATTATCTTTTGCACGGGTTTGCATTTTGGGGATAAATTAAATAAGACGAACAGGTACGTGGCAGATTTCTTGAACCCAGGACTGTCAAAATTTGACCCCCCTTTTTCCCAAAATGGGAAAATATTACTTGGAACAACATTTTCACGACATAATCGCATGGGAATAAAAGAAATAGATGATATAAACCCATCTTGCTTTTAACTTCATTTAATTTTTAATAATGAACATAATAATTAATTATAAAACAACAAAACATTGTTTGTATCCTTTTATTTGATATATTTCAAGAAATACTCAACATAAAATTATATTTTTTTCAACATGGAAAAGCCTGTTCAATTCTGAAAAATAAATACATTGAATGTTATTACAAAAAAACAACAGATCATTGATTAAATTGACAAAATATTAACATGGGATTAAATAATAAAATTTATCAAAACAAGCTGGCACAGAGAGATGCAAAGCTTAATTGACATCACGGCAGCAGCAGTAGTGAATAATCTAAATATAGCCGGCAGTACTAGGGTTAAGGTCATAAAACACCGACGTCACGATGTAAAGAATACTCAAATGACGACAACATTGTTCAAACAGTAAAGGTTACCAGACGTTTCTTTTCACTTTTACGGAAGAAATAGGATCTTGCATAAGATCAAAATTAAAGATCGGGATATCTTTCACTTGTGTAAGAAATTCTACGTCTTTTCCTCTTGGTTCACTATGCTCCACTTGAGAAAAGACGAAATTTCTTACACTTAAAGATATCCCGATCTTTAATCTGACCTTATGCAAGATCCTATTAGACTCTACCTGATACAAGATGTACCATCACAGTTTGTATATAATCTATATATATAACACAACTATCATTTGAAACCAGCATTCGTTCAAGAAATAATGCATCAAATTGTTTTATACCAGGCTGGTCTGTAATCTTTTATTTGTTATAAATTTTTTAAAATTTGAATTATTTTTTTCTAATACAACAATTACAGTATGTCTTTCATAGTCATGAGACTAATAAAATGAAGTCCATGATATATAAATTTTAAAATTCTCATCCAGCATAAGCAGGCAAATTTTTTTTTCATCGATATAGAGAAAAATGCAGTAAATGTTTGAAGAAAATAAGCAGGAAATCAAAACAATTTTTTTGAGGGGTGAAAAAAATCAGGGGCAGGGAGATGAGAATCTAGGAATTGTATTTTATGGCCAAATTGAAATCCAATGAAAATTTGAGTCGTGGTACAATTTGTAATTATTGCTAACTGTAATTTACTAAAGTTATTCTTGAACATTTATATTTTGTTCAAATTTTAAGCTGCCCACTTATTCATTGGTTTTTGTAAGATCCTGATTATAACAAATTATTTAGTTTTAGTTTGAATTTGGTTTTTCTGAGACATTTCTAACAGTAAAAGTTATACCAATATATGACAGCATCTTGCTTTTATGTGATGGAAGCATTTGATTTTTAGTCATCAACTTGTAATAAGGTTTCACACACTTTTGTTAACAATAGTAAGAGTTTGATCAAATACAGTATTTTCATTTTTCACAGGAAATAATGATAAAAGAATTGCAGACAGCGGTAGAAGAAAGTAAGAAAGTTGTAGACAGTACCGAGGAAAGACTTGTTAGGAAAGAAGAAAAAATTATAAAATTAGAGACAGAGAGCCGAGAATTTCAAGGTAGTATTCCAAATCCTGGCATGTTGTGTCCACCACTTAGCATGCGACATTCTAGTCAAGAATTTATTATAAATAAACCATTACATGACAGCAGGGTGCTACAAGTTGTGTTGACACCACTTCAAAACAAACTGACTGCACATCATACAAAGACTAGTCTACTACGACTGAAAAACTCTCCAGCGGCAGATACAGGACGTGGAAGAACACCTCTGAAAAATAAAATGAACGACAGAATTGCAAAGGACAAAGAAAATGTGAAAATATTTAAGCGTAAAATAGGAAGTAGATCACGGGAGAGACTGAACACAAGTAAACGGAGACGTGTTAGTAATTCTGTCAAAAGAAAACTTGCTAGATTATCTGGGAAGCAGTCAGGTTTGAAATACAATCTTCGAACAAGACATTGATGTTTTATAAATTCAAAAGAAATGCATCATGAATATTTCTAATGTGAATATTTATCAGCAAATATGCATAATAGATCTTGTAAGAATGTTGAGAAGTGGTTTGTCAATCTCAAATTGATTATTGAACAACATTCTGATTTTTACTTTGTATCTCATCCAAGATGTGTCTTATTGGTTACTAAATTAATGTATAACTTTCATGCAATTTGAATGAAATCCCATAAGCATGAAAAATGGCATGTCAAAAAGATTGATATTGTGAGTTAAACTATCAAAAATCCTTCTTACACTAACAAGTCAGATTTGTCTGTCAGATATGAATGGAGTAATATGAATTTCACAAGTACAAGTAAAATCTATTTTGATTTGTACAAGTTGTTCCCCTGACCATTGTGAAGTAAAAATTAAAAAAATGGATGCTGGTTGTAGAGATATTTTGAAAGTTCAAGTTTCTCCTTTCCTACTTTCCCACATTCATTTTCATGGTAAAGCCCTAAACAAAACAGAGAGTCCAAAATTTTTCCAAACAGAAATAGCTACTGCATTCAATACTTCTGATGAATTCTCACACAGAGTGGGCCTGAGAACCTAAGTACATAAATATATTAAACATAAAATCTAGTGATATCACACTGATGCATTTCTTTTACCAACATTATACTAACCAAGCATGAGTAAATGTTTTTTGTTTCTCTTTACTGTGCCATTTTTAGCTCACCTGGCTATAGCCAGGGTGAGCTTTTGCCATCACTTGGCGTCCGTCGTCCGTCGTCCGTCGTCCGTCCGTCCGTCCGTCCGTCCGTCGTAAACTTTTCTTCAAAAATCTTCTCCTCTGAAACTNAATATATTAAACATAAAATCTAGTGATATCACACTGATGCATTTCTTTTACCAACATTATACTAACCAAGCATGAGTAAATGTTTTTTGTTTCTCTTTACTGTGCCATTTTTGATATTAACTTTTATACCTGGTATACTTAATAACAAAAGAACAGCACCACTTTAATACATATATCCTATATCTGTATCAATGATCAAATACAAATGGCAAGTGTTGTTCCATGGAGTGGGTGAGATTTTTTTTTGTGGGGGACCACTTTAATACATATATCCTATATCTGTATCAATGATCAAATACAAACGGCAGGTGTTGTTCCATGGAGTGGGTGAGATTTTTTTTTGTGGGGACCACTTTAATACATATATCCTATATCTGTATCAATGATCAAATACAAACGGCAAGTGTTGTTCCATGGAGTGGGTGAGATTTTTTTTGTGCGGGAGGGGAGGGGGGTTTACTCCAGTCCAGTTTTTAATAAGATTAAGAATTATGTGAAAAATGCATTGATCTATAGAGTAATTTATATTAAAAGTGCCTTCAAAGGGTCTCAAAACATTATGGTATTGACCTTAACAAAATATATTCACATTTTTTATGTCATCTTTTGTCAAAAAATGTTAACAAATTTGATTTTTCTCACAATTTGGTTACTTTCATCCTTGAATAGTTGGACAAGTGTAAAATGATACAGAGAAAAATTGTGTAATGGGGACTTTTTACCACCTTTGGATATACATGTAATTTACTGATATACTCTTTAAACAGAGATTAATTTTCTCACTTAGAGTACTCATTAAAGAAAAGTCATAGTATTTGTTTTAGATGTTTGGAATTTACTACATGTATTTGATAGGATAGTGAAATTTGTGCTGTGGAACAAGTGGTGTCTTTTGTCATTAAGGTCTGTTCCAGAAATAATTGTATGGGGGGGGGGGGGTTGGAAGGCACTTTTTAAAAGGACCCACAATACATAAAATTTAAATTTGTTTGTCTCATTGCTTCTTCAGTGCAAGTCTCCATTATACCCCACAAATCATTAAATTCTAATTAAAGTGCCTTCAGACCCCCCCCCCCCATACAATTATTTCTGGAACAGCCCTAAGGTAGATGGAGTGTCTAACACCGAGCATCTTTTTGTGTATCTAAGGAAAAACTCAATAATTCAATAAGAATGTTGTCTAAATGATTTTTTTATGTCTTAAGGTGTCTGCAGGGTATTAATTTCCTATTATAGAATTTTGTGTAATTTTCTGTGTAGAAACATAATTGTGTTATTGTTCAAAATGTAAAATAAAATTTGGGGGTCACCGTGCAATTTAGCGCAAAATCTGAAATTGAAAATTTCAGGATTTTACATATACAATGTATGTATAAATGATAGGGAAACTGATCATATGAGTGGATAGTTTGAAAACTCTATTATAGAATTTTTTCATTCTTTGCATGTGTTTAATTATCATTATGTAGTTAACATATAAAAAATAAAAATTAGGGGTCACCCTTGAAATAAGATAGAAACATTACAAAATGTTAATTTCTCTAGTGATAGAATAAAAAAGATAGCAGGAAACACCTACAATGGGCGAAAAACATAGCCACATGCCACAAAGTAAATAGGAACTGCACAAGAAAAAAAACCCACAATAAAAATACAAAAGACAAACGTAAACAACGATAGGATATCTTTGTTAAAATAGTTTATCAAATTACCTCCCTTGAATAATTTCTGTGTTCTATAAATCCAGCAACAGATTTAAAGCTCTTGTGTTTTAGCTCACATTTTTGTAACAAAATGTTATAAAAACGATTAGGAATATAGATTTTAAATACATTTGAACTCTCTTTTCATTTTAAATAACTATTAAATTTCTTAATGAATGAAACCTAAATGAACAATTATAAGACAAAAATGGCGGAATAATACCACTGAGACACTTTAAATACAATAATTAAAATTTAAAGTTTGTTCGATTAATATTGCATATTGCCAAAAATTCTAAAAGTTTTATCAAAGGGAGATAATTCTATACTTATATACCATGGAATATAGTCTAGGTTATACCTGTAGATCAATTTATTACAATCTGGCCAGGACTTGTGTACCTACTGTCTATAAAATGTCAATGTTAAGATATACAAAGGTTGTACTTATGTATTACATGTATTATCTCGAAGCTTTCATATGGAATATGACCACATTAAATGACCCAATGTACTACTTTAATAATGAAAGTGTTTATGGTAGAACATGCAGTTCATATTAAATATGTCTTTCTTTGATATTATTTTGTTTTATTTGAATTTTTATATTGTGCATTTGTTATGTTTTATTTATATACAGAGGGACTGTTTTCTTTTTATATTTTGTTTTTTAATATAATGTATATCAATATTTCTAGAATGAAATGGAAGTTAATTTTGTTCCAGCTTTAGTTGGTGATAAAATCACAATGAGAGGCATCAATGTAGGACTGTCTTCATATCCATAAATATTCTGTAGAGAGCATTATCTATGTACAGTTGTATTAAAATTAATTTTATGAGAGAAAACAAGATATTAAAACCAGATAGCTAAAAACAGTGTTCTGAATACCTATATTCATCAAAATCTTGATTATCTATTGTGTTTATCATAAAGAATTGAAAAATTGTTGCATTTAGGATTTTAGTATTTTTGATAGGAAACATGATAGAGTTAAAATAATATATAATTTTAAGAATATAAAGAGACTGTAGTCACACATTGATCACTGCCCACCACACACAACGTGCATTTCAATCTTGTAGATATTGCATTATTTTCATTTCTTCTTACGGGTTAGTAACAACTCATGTAAATCTTAAAAATTGAACTACACAACTCCCTAGAAAGAAGGGAACGTAGCAGTATGAATATGACTTTGTTTTACTGTTACTGAATGAAATGTCAAAATAATGTGTCTGCCAGGTACTTAACTTCTGTGATGATGTATATATTACTAATAAATTTTATACACTTTAAAACTTTAAACTTGTGTTACTGATTATTATACTCTAGTCCATAGAAAAGGAAAGGGGCATTACTTCATCAACTGAAATAAATGTATCTGAGTTAATCTTGATGTAAATGGATCTTCTTAGGATCCCAGTTACAAACAAACTACTGATCCATTCACGAGTTCCCTCATACTGGCATTCAACGGCATTAGCACATTACAAATGGTTCCTTTGAATTACAAAAACTTGACAAGTACACAAATGCACAATAACATGAACATTTCAAGAGGAGATAACTCATCAGAACATTAACTCAACTCAATTTCATTTGAAGTGGGGAAAGAAGATCCATTTGTACACCTTTTCTGATACATTTAAGTTACACAAATTTCAAAAATTTCTAATGCCCTGTGCACATGTTTGTTTAATATTTTAATGTTGATAATTTTCACCCTTAGAACTTTTTGGAAATTAGAATTTGGTAAAAATTAATATTGAATTTTTTGTTATGAATTATTTCAGACCTGGCAGACACATTGACATGCTTTGTAACCTGTTTGTACATGTATTCACCTGGATTTTTCTCATTTCAGGTGAGTCTGTTACAGATACTGATGTGCAGCCAGGCATGTCCATGTGTTTGTCAGGTTTGATGTTACTTTCTTCATGATAAAAAATTCAATGCAAAATGAAGGGATTTGGTGTAAAATACAAAGAAAAAATATTCACACTTTTATTTTTGTGCTTCATCTTCCTGTCACTGTCTCTTGCATGGTCTTTGGCAGTATTTTGTCAACTGTAGATCTATGTACATTGGTACAGGACTGATAAAAAAAGTTTGATGTAGGAAGCATATGTGGTATAAAATATGCAAAAATAAATACATGTACATGTATAAAACTTAAAAAAAACAAAAAAACAGATAAATTCATTGCAATATGAGTCAATACAAAGAGATCAGTGCAAGAGTTTGCTCTACCTGACATAGATCCAGTTGGTAACCTGTCATATTGGTTGTTGTCATGATAAAGAGATCAACTGGCTAAACTTTGCAATGCAGAAAGCTGAAATTTTCTTTGTTCAGTAGTTTGTGATGAAGATATTTTCTAATCATAAAACATGCTTTATAAAAGTAGTGTTCAACACATTATAAACAAACTGCATGGGGTTTATAAGTATTGATAGTCTCTTAGCCAGAGCACTGTTATGTTGTTGAAATCTTACACCTAGTGAAAACAGTGGAGGTCTTTTGATTTTACATCAATATATGGTGTCATCTGATCTGAAATCAAATATTGTCAGTATTTCATCCAGTTATCCAGAAATAAATTTATATGGTTTGGGTTGGAAGGCATTATTAATACTTAATGCATGGCCAATGGGTGCAAGCACAGGATTTCTGATTTTGTCATCAAAGAACAAAATTGAAGGTAATATAAAGGATAAAAAATGTCAAAGGAACAAGATTGTAATTATACCTGCGCTCCATAGGAGGGGGGTATACTGTTTTACCCTTGTCCGTTGTCCGGAGCATCTTTCGTCAAGGATTTCTCAGCTTGTGTATGTAGTAATGATTTGATATTAGGTCTGAAGCTTTAGTATGATGAATTGTATTGTGTCTCCCCTTTTCAAGTCCTTAATTCATCTACTTTCTGTTTGACAATAACTTTGATTTTTTCCCATTATAGATATATATATGTAAATTTTTCGTCAAGGATTTCTCAGCTTGTGTATGTAGTAATGATTTGATATTTGGTCTGAAGCTTTAGTATGATGAATTGTATTGTGTCTTCCCTTTTCAAGTCCTTAATTCATCTACTTTCTGTTTGACAATAACTTTGATTTTTTCCCATTATAGATATATATATATATATATATGTAAATTTTTCGTCAAGGATCTCTCAGCTTGTGTATGTAGTAATGATTTGATATTAGGTCTGGAAGCTTATAAAGTGTGATGAGTTGTATCATGTCTCCCCTTTTCAAGTCTGTAATTCATCTACTTCCTGTTTGATGATAACTTTGATTTTTTCCCATTAAAGCCATATATTGAAATTTTTTTCCTCAAGGATATCTCATCGTTTGTATGAAGTAATGATTTAATATTTGGTCTGAAGCTTTAGTATAATTAGTTTTATAATATTTCCCCTTTTGGAGTCTAGAACCAATCTACTTCCTGTTTGACAGTAATGTTATTTATCACTGCAACTATGGAAATGCTTGTATTGTGTCCACACTTGTACTGTGTCCACACCTGTATTATGTCCACACATACTTAACTTAGCATTTCAATATTGATTCAGGGTTCAATGACCAGGGGTATAACTGGCTGCCATTCTGCAACAGCTCTTGTTTGTCTTGGTAAATAACAAAGGAACTAATGGAGTTGCATCTACATGAAATTCGATATAAAGTTGGCTAGTCCTACATAGAATCTGCATTTCTACTCTTACATAATTATACACTAATTTTAATCATATGAACTTTTATGTACATAAAAAATCACTATAAACCCACACTAACCTCCATGGTTTAAGAGATCCAAATCAATCACAAAAGATTGAATTAGTCAAAGTAATAATGTATACCAATACCAATATTAATCAAACATGAACTTGTATCTACCCCCAGGTACTCAAATAACAAAAAAAGACACTAAAACACAAACGCACATAAACCTTCCATGATTTCGAAGATCCAAATTAATTGCGAAGGATTGAATTAGTCAAAGTGATCATAGAGACAAATATTAATCAAACAAGAACTTGTGTGTACCCCCTTGTCCTCAAATAACAAAAAACAACCAAAAAAAAAAAACACGCAACACACATAAACCTTCATGGTAAGGAGATCCAAATCATATGTAAACTATAGTCAATTAGTTAAAGCGACAAGACTGGAGTATAACGGTAAGTGGATACTGTCCAAAAGGCACTGAATCACCAGAACAGTATTATAATGAAGATATTAAGGTTTGTATACTTGATGGAATGATATTTATCCCATTTAGTGAAACAAAAAATTATATGCTGTCAGATTGATCACTTATCTATCATATGCAGGGAATCTCAAACATTGGGAATTGTGGTTTTGCCTGACAATTAAAAGGTTATACCCCAAAATTTTGCCCTCCTTGCCATCACTCGGTGTTCAGTTATTGATCCATCTGTCTGTTGGCTTTTAGCATTTTCATCATCTCCTGGGAAACCACAAATTGACCAAATCTTTACAGGAATGATACATGCAAGGTCCATGATAAAATTGTTCATTTTTTTTCCCGAACCGTTAAAAAAACAAGGCCGCCAGTACATAATTTTAAGCTTTCCGTGATTTTCTAAGCTGCATCTCAAAATTTCTTTTATGTTTTTTTGAAAGTTGAGATCCCATTAAAGAAAAATTATAAAATTTAGAACCCACAATGTTAAAAAACATGTAACTACAGTTCATAGAAATACAAAGAATTGGGCATATTTTTGAATGTTTTTCTTTAATAATCAGAAATATTGGGTGCGTTCAAGAACCAACTAGATAATTTACCAGCTTACTAGTACAAATGAATTAAACCACACATATCAATATTTTTAGCTCACCTCACAAAGTGAGGGGGCTTATGTGATACCGGTAGCGTCAGCATCCGGGTCTACTTCCGCGTCCACATCCCGTTAGGAAGAATGGTTCATTCCCGCTAACTGACATGCCCCACATTAACCATATTGGTGTGTATGATGCACTTAAGGACGACAATTGCAATGCATGCTTGGCATGGCATGCTGTTTGTGACCTACATTTCATGCATGAGTGATTTGGTTAGGTAGAATGGTTAAAGTCCATTCCCACTTAATGACATACCCCACATCAACCATATTTGTATGTTTGATGCACTTTGTATGACATCTGCAATGCATGCTTCGGATGCTGTCTGTGACCTACATTTTATGCATGAGCGACTTGGTTAGGTAGAATGGACTAAAGACCATTCCTGCTTTCTGACAAGCCCCACATCAACCATATTGGTATGTATGATACATTTTCGGATTACAACTGCAATGCATGCTGCAGATGCTGTCTGTGACCTACATTTTATGCATGAGC
>MJUU01056170.1:15608-38996 GCA_002080025.1 Modiolus philippinarum
TAAAATGAAATTTTTGAAAATCACCCCTTTTGGGCCCCATTTATTTCGTGAACGGTACATTCCACATAAAATCTGTTGGCATACATCCGATAGGAAATTTAATTAGGAACACATTGAAAGAAACCCCATCAAAATCCAATAAATAATAAATATTCTACAGCCAAATATGTGAAAACACCCAATTTTGCCCTTTTTGGCCCCCTTTTTAAAAACCGGAGGGGCCAAAATAACCAAAACCCACCAAAGCCTTCCTTTTGTGCCAAGGAACACTGTCTTAAAATTTCATAAGGATTGGTTAAATGGAACTTAAGTTATTGACAAAAAACTAAAGTGTCTACAGACGATGACGCAGGATGACAACGATGACAACTACGACAACGACGACGACGACGACAGCACCATACCAATATACGACCTCAATTTTTTTGCAGTCGTATAGAAATTGAAATTTTTGAAATTCGCCCCTCTTGGGCCCCATTTATCTTGTGAACAGTACATGCCACGTGAAATCTGTTGGAATACTACAGATTGGAAATTTTCTAAGGAGTACACTGAAAGAAACCCCATCAAAATCCTATAATTATAATAAAGATTCTACAGTCAAATATGTGAAAACACCCAATTTAACCCTTTTTTGGCCCCTAATTCTGAAATGGGTGGGGCCAAAAACTAAAGGAAAAAAAAGTTTCTCAAGAATGTTCCAAGAAACATCATACTAAATTTTGAAAACAATTTGTTTACTAGAACCAAAGTAATGCTGTCCACAGACACGAAAATACCTAATTTAACCCCTTTTTTGCCTCTTTTTCAAAAAAGGGTGGGGCAAGGAACGCGAAATTGAAACCCGGCCTTAAGCTTGTGCCAACAAACATCATACTAAAATTTGATAACTATCCGTACACTAGAACCAAAGTTATGCTGTCCACAGACGCAGACGCGGAAACCAGCACCATACCATAATACGACCACAAAATTTTTGCAGTTGTATAAAAATTATAAGGTTAACAACTCCAAAGAATTGTATATCACTAGATATCATCTCTCATTATGTAATTTCAAAATATAATAAATTTGTGAAAGGTTATATTTCAAAATTACATGACTCAAGTAGATATCCATGGATATACAATTATTCCTATCATTCTATCTGCCCTGCCTAATTATTCATTATTGCCTGCTTCCAAAGTTCTGATTTTTATCTTCGAACTGATTTCTGATTTTTTACTTTCGATATAGCATTGTAAGTAATATGATAGTTTTTTCAATACTTTCAAGTTTCGATGCTATATGAAGCCTTGTCTGGCATGTGCTCATTGATGTGACTTTGTTTCGTTTATGGATAACATTATCACCATACAGTACACAGAGTGTTTCAGTTACAAAAACACCCTGGTCTGACATGAGTGAAAACCATGAAATTAAGTTCCCAACAAATGCATTTTTTCCGTAAGATTTAATGCATTGAATTAAAAACCACTAATTCTAACATGGCTCCTGTTAATCGTCAACCAGTTTAATACTCGATAATCATACATTTCGCACATGCGTAAATGGTATCGGATTATGAGTAAACGGAATGAAAAACAACAATGTTTTTAATTTTCTTCTTCTTGTTTATGAAGGAAATAAAGAATAAGAACAATTTTTAACTAAATCATGTTATTTAGACACGTAAATGTGTATTGTTTTTACTTTCGGTATGAATTTTGAACTTGCATCTGCTTGAAAACGTCAGATTGTGTATTGTGACGTCATAGACACAGACAGCAATGGAGGTGGGAAATCTGCCTTCTCTTAGGTCGCTTCAGAATGGAAAATTCAGTTTTCTGTCATATTAGAATCGAAATAATTCATGGCAGGTATATGGTTATTGTCATTTAACCATGGGCTGGGCCTTACGCTCTGGGTTAAATTCGAATATAAAGGCCCAGCCCATGGTTAAATTTCCAATAACCATATACCTGCCATGAAAAGTACCCATGAAATAGTGATAATTATGAAAACCAGGAAAATTGATGGCCACAAATAAATGTACTTCCACAGTATCTGACAATGATCTGTGCATGTTTGATCAGATGATTAAGAGAGTATTAAGTAAATGTCAGGAAATCAGAAATATTGACAAAAACAATGTATATATTTAACCAGTAGATACCTACAAAGGCAGTTTGCTGTAGGCAATATAAAAAGGATACACTTTATAGTCTTCAGTGGGATATAGTAAACCAAGATATAATTCTCTCAAATCATTCACATTTTTGCCGACTGATGAAATCTTTTCTTCTACAACATCCAATGATGTATGTACTGTATAATAAAATCTCAGTTCATTTTCTGCATGTACCGTCTTTATAAATAGGGGATAATTCTGTTCAAATAGAAAACAACATTAGTTCTCAGTTCATTTTCTACTTGATTCTGTTCAAATAGAAAACAATGTTAGTTCTCTGTTCATTTTCTGTATGTACCGTCTTAATGAATAAAGTATAATTTGTTCAAATAGAAAACAACTTTTTATAAATAAAGGATAATTCTGTTCAAATAGAAAACAACGTTAGTTCTCAGTTCATCTTCTGTATGTACCATCTTAATAAGTAAGGGATAAATCAGTTCAAATAAAAAACAACATTAGTTCTCTGTTCATTTTCTGCTTGTACCTTCTCTATAAACAAGGGATAATTCTGTTCAAATAGAAAACAACATTAGTTCTCAATACAGGCCTTTCGAGATAGGAAATCTCATGAAATTGAAGGCGGAAACGGTCACCTCAAATACCAGTGATACGGAGTGACTGGATTCTTGACACATTGAAATAAATAAGACACCCACCCCTACCAAAAATCAGTGTTTTTTTTCATGTTTTTATGGAACAAAAGTCAACCTAGATAGCTGGAAGTGACGTCAAATATATATTTCATTGCATTATTAGGTAGAACTATTTCACCTGTCCTCTTGTCTGAACCAATGACTGTCATTGGTCTGCAAATACAATTTATAGGGAAATGTAGTGACAAAATTCCTTGATTTTTTTTCCGATTTGCTGAGCCTTAATTTCCTCCTGGTTGCAAAACCTCCTGCAGCATAAGTGTGTATGTTCTTCTGGATCATTTTTATATTATCCAGCAAAAAAACTGAAATTCCAAACTCTTTGTCCCATTTGAAATAATCTTCAATGTTACCGACCCCCTTAAATCTCTTTTTCTTCATTGAACATACCAATATTCCTCTAGTAACACCTATAAAAATCCTTCTAAACTCCTGTCTTTTGTCTGCTAATCAATTACTCAACTTTCTATAGAATTCTGTTATATACCAATTTGTCATCACTGGAGTATCAAGGTAAACCCCTTCAGGCAGTACAAATTGGTATACAATAGAATTGTATAGAAAGTTGAGTAATTGATTAGCAGACAAAAGACAGGAGTTTAGAAGGAGTTTTATAGGTGTTACTACAGGAATATTGGTATGTTCATTGAAGAATTGCAAATAAAATATGTTAATCATCCGGTAAATCTGCCATAAGCTACAGAAAGAATGCTAAAGGTTTAGAATCCAGATGTATGGATGGCTGTGGTGTACATAAATACATTGTACATGTACAGTTAGTATGATGAGTTAAGTTGACACTGGTATGGAAAGTGTTAATTGACAAAAAACAATTACCTAACCTGAAGAGCTACAACAGATTCAATATAAATCTCCTTAGCTCAACAGTGTTCATTAATTAGTGATTCCCTCTCAATGTACATGATGTATTGATTTGTTAAGTATAGCATGTGTATAGTATCAAAACTTTAATCCGGGTTGAACAGGACTCAGAAGTCCTGTATTCATTTTCTGTATGTACCGTCTTTATAAACAAGGGATAATTCTGTTCAAATAGAAAACAACATTAGTTCTCTTTTTATTTTCTGTATGTACCGTCTTTATAAAATCAGTCAACAAATGAATTCTATAGAATTTTTTTAAAATAGCTAGGCCTTTTTAACAAGAAATGCACAGGTAAATTTCACTTTGAGGAAATACTTTTGACACAGACTGTAGTCTCTGAATCTCTAAGTATTATAAATTTCAGTAGCTGCTGGTAAACAAGGCAAGGGAGCAATTATATTGATACACTCTACTTGATGACCAAGGGGAGAATGACATTGAATAAGATCCGATGTTCCCGGGGGAGGGGGAATAAATCATTTATGCAAAAAGGTGAACAAAGCCAATTCCACTTTTGCAGCACTAAGACGGACATTTAAATATCTAGATGCCAAGTCCTTTGTTACACTATATAAAACCATGGTTCGTACACATTTAGACTATGCTAGCTCTGTGTGGTCCCCTTATAAAATTAAGCAAATTGACAAGCTAGAAGGAGTTCAAAGAAGAATAACTAAACAAATTCCAGGGATGAAAGATCTATCATATCAAGAACGACTAAGAAAACTTGGGTTGCCAACATTAGCATACAGGAGGTTAAGGGGAGATATGATTGAAACTTTCAAAATTATACTATGACCAGGGGGCTAGAACAGTGGTTAAACTACTCAGTGATTCAGATATAAGACACAGTACAGAATCAGAATCAGAATATTTTATTACCAAATTAGGGCCCCAGGAGGGCATGACACATCAAACATTTATGATTGGTATACAAGTACAATATTACAGAAAACGGTATAAACAATAAATAACAATTAATATTTATAATAAAAATAATAAATAATGGCATATTAATGCACGTCTACCACAGATGCACTTCATACTATGAAAAATTGAGTAATATTAATAACATACCCAGTGCATTTGGAAAAAAAAGAAAAGAAAGAAAAATAAAACGCATTCACATACAGAACAGAATGCAGCAGGCACCATGAGACGATGCACAGGGGGGATTTTTCCACCGTGCCTGTCGCAGTCTGTCTATAATGGTAACATAGATCTAGCAATCATACAAGAACCAACACGAAAAACATAGGTAATCAACGATTACAAAGTTCGCCTCGTTATGGCACATGGACACAGAAACCCTATTTGGTCAGGGTGCTCATTTACCATACCTTATGCATGTATACAAAGGCTAGAAGATCTTACCATGTACAGTAACCCAGACCTGAATTCGGACATAAACGGTAAAGTGACCTAATTTTGCTTGGATGCTGACCTACCCGCAAAGATGCATGCACATGCAAGGTTAGATGATCCTACCATGTACAGTTACTTAGATATGAACTCGAACGTAAACTTAAATGTAAGTCAATCATGTGGAAAATATAGGTCAAAGTGACCTAATGTCGCTAGATGCTGACCTACCCCATAAGATGTATGCACATGCAAGGTTAGATGATCCTACCATGTACGGTTACTTAGATCTGAACTCGGACATAAACTTGAATGTAAGTCGATCATGCGGAAAATATAGGTCAAAGTGACCTAATTTTACCTGGATGCTGATCTACTGCCAAAGATACATGCACATGCAAGGTAAGATGATCCTTCCATGTACAGTTACTTAGATCTGAACTTGGACGCTAACTTGAATGTAAGTCAATCATGCGGAAAATATAGGTCAAAGTGACCTAATTTTGCCTGGATGCTGACCTACCCCCAAAGATGCATGCACATGCAAGGTTAGATGATCCTACCATGTACAGTTACTTAGATTTGAAATCGGACGTAAACTTGATGTAAGTCAATCATGCGGAAAATATAGGTCAAAGTGACCTAAATTTGCCTGGATGCTGACCTACCACCAAAGATGCATGCACATCCAAAGTTAGATGATCGTACCATGTACAGTTACTTAGGTCTGAACTCGGACTTAAACTTGAATGTAAGTCACTCATGCGGAAAATATAAGTCAAAGTGACCTAATTTTGCCTGGATGCTGACCTACCCCCAAAGATGCATGCACATGCAAGGTTAGATGATCCTACCATATACAGTTACTGAGATATCAACTCGGACCTAAAATTAAATGAAAGCCAGCCAAGCGGAAAATATAGGTCACAGAGACCTCATTTTCCTGGAGGCTGTGAGTTAGCCCAAGATACATCTGTACACAAAGTTTGATGACCCTAACCTTCATAGTTACCAAGATATATACCTAAATGCGGACGCCGACGAAGACACGGACGCTGACATGGACGTGGACGTCGGGGGTACTCCAATAGTCCCCCTCAACTTCGTTGAGGCGAACTAAAAATAGTACAACAAAGAGCAAATACAAATCTGAGAAAGCACTCATTTGGAATAAGAATAGCTCGATTTTGGAATAAACTACCCCAGAAAATAGTAAATGCTCCTAGTATAAACGCTTTAAAGAACAGAATAGACAAATACTGGATAAGTCAGGACCTACAAAATGTATATTATGATGATTATAAGGCAAATATTCAAGAAGTAGGAAGTCACGTGACAAATGAATATTTGCAAGATGAAGGGTAACAAGACATTCCGGTCTTACAACAAATCCGTCCCTGCCTATCCGGCCCTATACTTTCCGGCCTCATTCCTTACAATATTTTATGTACTACTCAGTGTTATTTTCCTCGAATATTTTTAATAAGAAGTTGAATTGGTTTTTGCAATAAGATAAATTCAACTTCATCATGCCAATTTTATACCTTTTAAACCATACTCATATCCTTAAGTTTTTAGCGTTATATTTAGCATGTTTGTGTGTAGTGACTTTGGTCTTTTATTTCTGGTGTTCTCATATTTGCCGTGCATCAGGACTCTGATTTATTTAATCTACTTGAGTTTTGTCCTTTCGACATTCTTCTACAATTGTTTCTGAAATATGGGTATTTCTAACATTTCAAATAAAAATAAACTTGGTATGCAGTTAAGAGGCTATTCCTGACTGTACGTTTTCCTTAATAAATGGTTAAAACTCCATCGTTCCTATATCATGCAGCAATTTTTGATGACCAATTTCCATTTAAATGCATCAATATAAGTATTACAACTTATTCAAAACAACGATATAGTATCAATTAACAATACAGGGACGGATAGACCAAGGCCGGATTGTCATAAGGCCAGACTGACATAGGGCCGGACTGTTGTAAGGCCGGATGATCTCGAAATCAAGATGAAGTATTAGAGTCTGGTGAAGAGGAACCGTAGGGATCCTGTACCGGAAAACATCAATAAATGAATCAATAAATGAATGAAGCACGTGTCAGTTTTTCCCTTGGAAAATGGCAATAGCAATACATATACATATTGTCATTTTTCTGGGGGAAAATAAATATGGTCTCATTTTTCCCCAGGGAAAAATATAGCCAAGCACGTTCAAGTCTAGCATGGTGGAAAATGGCAATGCAGCACCGGGATGAAACAATTAAAGAATCCCAGACTCTTTCACCTCTTTGGCAATAACAGCAACACAGACTGCCATTTCATTTAAAGCACTGGATTATGGATATGGATCACAACTTTTTGTTCATGATTTGGGTTATTAGGTGAACCATTTCATATTTCCGGTCTATCTTTCTTTCATTAAAGTGTCGATTTTCGAAACCATAATCAACCAACTTAACTTACATACAGATATCTTTTTATGTCACGTACTGTTCTTTTCATTTTTTATTCCATTCTATTCTCTTCTACATTCCTATTCTATTCAAGATTTCTAATTTATATTCTACTCTATATTCATTTCTATTCTGTTCTTTTACAAACTTTACTATAGTCAAGATTTTAAACTATTATCTGATCTATTTTTATACTACACTCTAATCATCCAATTTCATTCAAAACTTTTTACTCTATCATATTGTACTCGATATTCTTTTCTACGTTATTTCTATTCCATATTCTATTGTATTCAACATTTTTATCAGTCTATTCTATTCTACGTTTAATTCTATTCTACATTTTATTCTATTGTACATTTCATTATACATTCTGAGTAAGCAATTTAAGATTCACCTCTAACCTATCAAGTTCAATGGTATTCCGGTAACAGTATTTGATCCTACAATCAAATATGCAATTGAGCAAAAATGAACAGATTTCTCAATATTTCCACATTCTATCATACAAATATTCTACTCTGCTCAAGTATTGAAGCTCAATTACATTCTATTATTGTAATGTTTGAATACTTTATTGATTAATTGATTAACTGATTGACCAATTTATTGGTTGATCAATTGATTGATTGATTGATTACCGATTCAAAGACTTTTTTGGTGATTGATTGATTGATTGATTGATTGATTCAAAGACTTTTTGGTATGGTAATAATCCAGCTTTTCACTGTTTTGTAGCTGTCTTCTTGAAAGACAGAGTTCTCGATATGATTCCACATTTTATTCTATTTTACTCTATACAAGTATTGCATTTCTTATTACACTCTATTGTTGGAATACTTGATTGATTGGTTGGATGACGTTTTTGTCAAAAAGTAGATTTCAATAAAAAAAAAGATTTGCAAGTTAAGTTTCATCCGACCGACAATTGTGATCTAATATAATCTTAGATGAACACCATACAGTACTAGTCATTCATCACTCCCGCCATTATCGCAAAAATCAGCACAATAAATGTGATTTATACATTTTTGTGCGTATTATCACAATGTCGAAGTTACATGTCGACAAAGATGCATTCACCAGGAGGATCAAGCGCTTTTATTCAGCATGGAACGTAAGAAACCTTTTCGACCTTTTACTAGTTTTGAAAAAACATGATTTTTTTTTTTATTTCATAGTAGAACGACAGGGCTTCATGTTTACACAAAGGGTAAAGGCTTTATCATAGGCATACTTCTTTAAAAACATACTTTTTGTATATTAAAAATGTTAAAGGAAAAATATGATGACTATATTGACATTGTCATTGTTTTGTACTGTATACTCGGCAGTCTTGGAACAATGCCAGGATTTCTTAAAAATGTTTTCAGAAACTAAGTTTACATTTCAAAATCTAATTTTTGAATGATATTTGGATTTAGATAATATTTATATAGTAGCTTGAGTTCAATATTGCCTCATGGAAGTATGAAGATGAGTCCTGGTAGAATATTTTTGAAGGAGTAATGCATCTTTTTAACAGGTTGGGGACAATACCCCAAACAGGGTATAATTTTACAGTGATAAAATCACTTATTTCAAAATTTTGACTTTTTACTCAAAAAGGCAACAGTTTATATCAATAGCAATATTTTTCCTAAAATACACACATTCAAATTTTTAGTTTTCAAAAAGTTATGTGCCCATATAAAAAGCAAATTTCAGAGGCCATTCATTTTTGCTGCGTTAAGGTAGATAGACACTGTTGCACTGCGCAATTCAATCGCACATTAGAAAAATAAAGAGTGGATTCGGGATAAGTTTGATTTTCGGACCGGAACAGTAATTTGACGGCTTTTCCTTTGTGACGTCATAATTGTATGACAGATGTCAAACGTCATATTTCGTTTACTGTGCCGCGAATTAACTCCCTTTTCCTGTATATAATGTTTAATCCGGAAACTTTGTAAAATATCTCCGTAAAAAGCATGGTGACATATATATTTTTTATTGTAACTTATAAATTACATCGTAAACTACCTGTTCATAAAAATACATCAAATTCTCATGGATAAAAAGTTAATTTCTATTAAGCTAAAAATTGTCTTTCCATATTTTCCCGTGCATTCTATGTAAATTTAGGTGAAAAATTGCTAAAAATGAGCAATCTTTGATCTCCATTTTTTTACTGTTTTCGAAAACAGTAATTTGCGATCGGCTTGAAGCCATATTGTTTTGTTTACATGACTTCTGGGAACTACAAAATTTACGCTCGTATAAACTCTAGAATTTAGCGCCTGATATCACTACGAGTAAAGAAAGATACCTGATGTTCACTGACCACAAAAAGGCAATATATTGCTAAATATACCTGTCAACCTTGACAAATCATGTGTGCTTTTAAGCGATTTTACGGTCGTGAAACGAAATTAGAGGAAAAACGAGATTTGCAAGAAATTCTACGCTGAAAAAATGTTTTGTTTACATTTTTGCGTTTATGTAACGGATGAAAATTACGTGTCAATCAATAGCCAATCAAAATCGGGATTACATCTATCATGCGGTAGCCACGTGGTTAGACAGCTGAGCCTGTGATAATCAATATCGGTGGATATTTAACTTTTAAGACTTGAGAGACATTATTAGAGTTATATCCAGCAATCGTAGTCACTGATATCGTTATGTATCACGATTAACCAGTCCATCGGTCGGGAATATTGAAATAACGGTCCTTTGACCACAAACTTCTATATTTGGAAAAAAAATAAACTCGGAACTCTCGAGGGTTTTCTATACCACCAGTGACGTAATCAAAGAATTCTGGGATATATTCCTTAGCCTATGGAAAGTCCAGAGAATTCCAAAGTTTACTTTCGTTTTCTTGTCAATGAAGTTGACAATTTTGTGCATTTCTCAACAAAAAGATTGTCCCCCCAATTGAACGGAAGGTAATCGAATTGGGCTCATGACATTCTTTGAAAAGATAAACATCTTTGGAAGTAAACCAGACCAAGTTTTATTTTATCAGGGAAATAACAAAATAAACATGGGTTGAAGCGAGCAGGTGTGGAAGCGATGTCTGCATAGTTAGTAAAATTTTCTTATTAGTAACAAGGCCCTGTGGTTGAACACGGCTAACAAACATGCTGGTACTGCTACTCACGAAAGGGGTTACACACAAAAAGGTAATAATTTAAACCACTCGAGTTACTGAATCTGTTGGAGCAAAAACATATTTAGAAATTGTAATGCTTTATTTTTTTTAATGAAAGGAGACAATTTTTATATGTGTATCAAACAAATAATACAGTAAAGTCAAGCCTTCTGAAATGATGTTCCAAATACTTGTGTTTGATCATCTTACTTTTAATTTTGATGACTGTCTGGTCATCATCGCAACACATAAACACAGGAGTCTAAACTCCCAGCAATAAAGTGGTTATGTTACATAAAATGTCCTGAAACCCCACACGGAGCTACATTATGAAGCTACGCCCCTCAGTTTTCATCGAAGAAAAAAATCTAGATGTGTTTCCTTAAGAGAGGCAACAATTGTACATGTTGTAAATTGTGTTCATTGGATATTTATTATAGAAGATAGAACAGTTTTTCATTCCAAATGAAATAACAGAAAAAGGAATGAAATGCAATTGAGAAAATCTGAAGACTTGCATATCAATACCAGACTCCGAAACAATGACATAAACATAACTGAAGATCTTTGTTTCTGCCAAAAAAAACAACTTTCTGTTGATTTTTTTACTGCCCCTACTCTAGTTGCAAACACCATGTATAGTATAAAGCTGTAAATTTCTTGCTTGCATGTGATCATAAAGCTAGAAAACAGTAATACTGCGTTTTGACGCTTTGATTGAAAAAGCAAGCATGGTGACCCATACTTTTATTACAGATTTCGGATAAGTAGGATTGGTTCTTCAATTGTGCCGACTAACAACAAAATCTCATGGATATGAATATTACTGTCTATCTACCTTAAATATAGCTACATAATTTCTTTTGAAATATTGTTGCTATTGATATAAACTGTTGCCCTTTTGAGTAAAAAGTCAAAATTCAGAAATAAGTGATTTTATCACTTTAAAATTATACCCTGTTTTGGGTATTATACCCCAAATGGGGTATTGTCCCCAACCTGTTTAACTTCGAAAATTGACAAAATATCCTTGTAAGGGTTCTAGAAAATGTATTTTTCATTATATGTGGATGATATTTTTACAGTAGCTTTTGTTCAAGGATGTTTAAGCTAATTCAACAATTAGTTTTGTTTTGATTATTTTTATAGGAATTATGCCTCTTTTTAACTTTAAAAATTTCCACAAATATGTGGGGTTTCAAATTCCTGGAGCGGGGGGATATATGGCTGCATGTAACCCTTATTTGTATTCAAGACATTAAGAATCTAACACCAGGGGAAGTGCAAGACAGGAATCTTAGATACACAAGTGTCAGCTTACTAGTCTCGGACGAAGCTTGCTGTGTTTTACCCAAGGGGCCATCCTTAATGAAATGTTTATTTGCTGTTTATCGACTGACAGTTTTGGATGCGAGTAGTAGGTAGGGGAATTATTTTTTTTCACAGAAGATTTCTAAAAGGGGTTAATTTTAAAGAAAAAGAAAGAATAAAAACAATTTTTGTCTGGGAAATGTCAATAAAATTTTTTGAGTAGGTAGGTTTTTTATGAGTAGGTCAATAAACAGCAAACAAACATTTTTTTTAAGGTTGGCCAGGATGTCTTAGATTCTCTTGTCTTGGACTTCCACAGGTGTTTGATTTTATTTCTGATTGTATTTGCCCTAAAACATACTAGAATTCACACAGAAATATTGCCTCCTTTTTAGCTCATCTGGCTATGCCAGGGTGAGCTTTTGCCATCACTTGGCGCCCGTCGTCCGTCCGGCGTAAACTTTTCATTCAAAGATCTATTCCTCTGAAACCACTGGGCCAATTGGAACAAAACTTGGTCACAATAGTCCTTGGGTGGTCCCCTTTAAAACTTATATCCGGCAGGTCCGTACCTAATCCAAGATGGCCGCCAGCGGGGAACATAGTTTTAACATTGGACCCTATGGGAAAACACATTCAAAGATCTTCTTCTCAGAAACTACCAGCCCAATTATTACCAAACTTAGTCACAACGGTTCTTAGATGGTCCCATCCAAAAAAAGTATCTGGCAGGTCGGTACCTAATCCAAGATGGCTGCCAGCGGGGAACATAGTTTTAACATTGGACCCTATGGGTAGTGGTGTTCCGATGATCGAAAAATGTCTCAAATCGGTCGGTTGGCTATCCAGATGTGATTAATCGATTGAGATTTTCTTCAATCGATTGATAATAGGTTAACTAAAAGTACATGTGACCTTTAGGGAAAAAATAGGAAGGCCATGAAAAGTAAAACTTGCCCTCCCTGATCAGTTTCAGCTCAGCTTGCTAAATCCAGGATATACTTTTGTCATCTTGTCATCACTTTGCATCCATGATCTGTCTGTCATTCCCTAGTCTTTCCATCATCTGTCATTGTCCTTTTTCTTTGTCTGTCCACCATGAACATTTTAAGTTTTAAAGATTTTCTCCTTGAAACTACTGGGCCAATGGGAACAATGAACTTGGTTACAACAGTCCTTGGATGGTCCCTATACAAAACGTTGTTTTTTGGGGTTCAAAGGTGCTGCTAGAACTAAGGGAACATAATTTAATACTGGAGCCTATGGGACGCATATATAAAGATCTTCATCTCACAAACTGCTTGCCCAAATGGAACTAAAATAAGTTACAGTAATCCTTGGGTTATCCCCTGTACAAAAAAATTCTATACCAGAAACAAGATGGCCACCAGCAGGGAGCATAGTTTAACTTCAGACTTATGGGAACATATTTTTAAATCCTTTTCTCTGAAACTATCAGTACTATTGCAACAAAACCTGGTCACAATGCACTTCAGATAGACTCATTTTATAATATGTCCAGCGAATTTTGATTCTATCAAAATGGCTGCCACTGAATCATAGTCTATTGGAACAATTTCAAAGATCTTCCCAATTGATATACTAATAGGCCAGTTGGAACCAAACTTAGTCAAATGAGGGAAAGTCAGTTGTTATCTAAATTAAAACAAAGGAACTAATGCTTTATTGCGTACATGTGCATGTACAAATTTCACATTTACAAACTAAACCATTTAGAATGTAGGAATATTCATTAGTTCCAATGAAAAGCAAGCACTTCATACTATAGACACTTATTCAAAAGTCCTAAAGCAAAATTAAAGGAAGAATGGCAGGATAACCGATTATGACCGATAATAGGTCGGTTAAGTCTAACCGATTACGATAGATAATCGGTTGGTATTTTCATCCGATTGAACACCACTACCTATGGGAAAGACATTCAAAGATCTTCTTGTCAGAAACTACCAGTCCAATTATAACCAAACTTAGTCACAATGGTCCTTAGATGGTCCCTTCCAAAAAAGGTATCCGGCAGGTCTGTACCTAATCCAAGATGGCCTCCAGCGGGGAACATATTTTTAACATTGGACCCTATGGGAAAGACATTCAAAGATCTTCTTCTCAGAAACTATCAATCCAATAATAACCAAACTTAGTCATAATGTTCCTTAGGTGGTCCCTTCCAAAAAAGGTATCCCGCAGGTCCGTACCTCATCCAGGATGGCCGCCAGCGAGGAACATAGTTTAAACATTGGACCCTATGGGAAAACACATTCAAAGATCTTCTCCTCAGAAACTACCAGCCCAATTATAACCAAACTTAGTCACAATGGTTCTTAGATGGTCCCATCCAAAAAAGATATCCGGCAGGTCCGTACCTCATCCAAGATGGCTGCCAGCGGGGAACATAGTTTTAACATTGGACCCTTTGGAAAAGACATACAAAGATCTTCTTCTCAGAAACTGCCAGTCCAATTATAACCAAATCAAAGATCTTCTTCTCAGAAACTATCTGTCCAATTATAACCAAACTTAGTCATAATGTGTCTTAGATGGTCCCTTCCAAATAAGGTATCCCACAGGTCCATACTTAATCCAAGATGGCCGCCAGCGGGGAACATAGTTTTAACATTGGACCCTATGGGAAAACACATTCAAAGATCTTCTTCTCTGAAACTACTAGCCCAATTATTACCAAACTTAGTCACAATAGTTCTTAGATGGTCCCATCCAAAAAAGGTATCCGGCAGATCCGTACCTCATCCAAGATGGCTGCCAATGGGGAACATAGTTTTAACATTGGACCCTATGGAAAAGACATTCAAAGATCTTCTTCTCAGAAACTACCAGTCCAATTATAACCAAACTTAGTCACAATGGTCCTTAGATGGTCCCTTCCAAAAAATATATCCGGCAGGTCCGTACCTCATCCAAGATGGCCGCCAGCGGGGAACATAGTTTTAACATTGGACCCTATGGAAAAGACATTCAAAAGATCCTCTCAGAAACTGCCAGTCCAATTATAACCAAACTTAGTCACAATGGCCCTTAGATGGTACCTTCCAAAAAGGGTATCTGGCAGGTCCATCCCTCATCCAAGATGGCCACCAGNTTGATTGGGCTTGTATCTGTCACAAGTCATTTTGGCACGTGCAAAGGTAAATAAACAGGTAATGCAATCAACAGATGACCGGAAATAATCAATGGACTGCAATGTTGTTGCCAGAGGCTATGAATTGACATTTAATTATTACCTATGATTATTTTAACAACAAAAATCATAAAAGGTTTCAACTAAGAAGGGTAAAAATTGGATAATACCGGCAAGTTGATTTGAAAAACGTTGTCGCCAAAAAAATCGCCAGGAACAATTTTTTGTCGCCAGAATGAAAATAAAATCGCAAATTGCGACATTGGCGAAGCCCAGCGCAAACCCTGAATTTGTGTTTCCTATTGGAAATGCCTTTTATTTATGTCAGCCATGGTCCAGGTGAGCGATACAGGCTCTTGAGAGCCTCTTGGTTTTGAGTTCAGTTGTGCCCCTTTTTGTAACATAAAAAAGTCTGGAATATCAACTTGAGTGTGTCATATATTCAGAGACAATTATTTTCTTGTATTTTTGGTGTGAAATTTTACTTCAATGGAAATAGCAATTTTATAATATGCAGATTAAATACACTTATGATCACTAATGAGGACAGATGTGGACTACAGACTTGAATGGGCAAAACACAATATTTACCAATAAACTGCACATGATATTTTTGTCTAGCACTAGTGTTAGACAATGCAAGGAAATCTCACACTACTAAAAATAGAAAATGCTGTGTCCCAAAAGTGAGAAATGCTGGAGACAAATAAACAAACACAGTGACATCTTTAAAAGACAATTGCATAAGGTTGAAAAAGTTACAAATGTATCTTACAAGTAGAGAATTTATTCCCTCAAATCTACTCTCTTTAAAATATTCCTGTTCAGACAATAAGACACCATTTTCCAACAGTAGTTTGTTAATCTTGATCAAAGATTATGTATTGTAGGATGGTTCTGGAAGTGATCCTTTGGCACAGATGGATGCTTTAGTGGCCGCTGTTGGAGTAGATGAAGAAATTGTATATTCTAAATCTACAGCACTGCAGGTATGGTGTTCTTCATCAATACAGAAAATACAATAAATGCAAATCAACTTCATATACCTTGCCATACAGATTGTTTGTGTAATGTTACATATACCCTCAATCATACTTCTCCCTGTCAATCTTTGAAGTCTCTTTAAGGTTTCCAACAAGTTCACTCGTTACTTGTGAATTCAATAACAAATTGTCTTTAAATTTTTTATGTAAAGGCTTTTCCCGAAAAAAATATGTACAAAGGGGCATGAAAGCAAGCTATGCAATTTTACCTTGGTTGGAGTTTAACTTGGACCCATTGCTTATACCTGAAAAAAAAATAAAATAAAATTATGGTGCACTGGTTCCTGCACCCCTGTTCATTTTTTATACCCTGCCACACGTAGTGGCGAGGTATTATGTGATACCCCAAGTCGTGTGTCCGTCTGTCCTGTCCGTCCGTCCGTCCCCCGAAGGTTTCCGACTGATAACTTGTGAACGAAATAACACAAGGTCTTCAAACTTGGTATGTAACTTCTTTACCACAAAACTCAGGCCAAGTTCGATTTTGGGTTCAGGGGTTCTGGAGTTATGCCCCTTGAAACTTTGAAATTTTGCGAATTTTAGGGTTTCGGACTGATAACTTGTGAATGAAATAATGCATTGTCTTCAAACTTGGTAGGTAACTTGTATACCACAAAACTCAGGCCAAGTCAGATTTCAGGTTCAGAGGTCCAAGGGGTTCTTGAGTTATGCCCCTTGAAACTTTGAAATTTTGCGAATTTTAGGGTTTCCGACTGATAACTTGTGAATGAAATAATATGTTGTCTTCAAACTTGGTATGTAACTTGTTTACCACAAAACTCAGGCCAAGTTCGATTTAGGGTTCAGAGGTCCAAGGGGTTCTTGAGTTATGCCCTTTGAAATTTTGCAAATTTTAGGGTTCCAACTGATAACTTGTGAATGAAATAATATATTGTCTTCAAACATGGTATGTAACTTGTATACCACAAAACTCAGGCCAAGTTCGATTTCGGGTACAGAGGTCCAAGGGGTTCTTGAGTTATGCCCTTTGAAACTTTGAAATTTTGCGAATTTTAGGGTTCCGACTGATAACTTGTGAATGAAATAATATATTGTCTTCAAACTTGGTATGTAACTTGTATACCACAAAACTCAGGCCAAGTTCGATTTCAGATTCAGAGGTCCAAGGGGTTCTTGAGCTATGCCCCTTGAAACTTTGAAATTTTGCGAATTTTAGGGTTTCCGACTGATAACTTGTGAATGAAATAATATGTTGTCCTCAAACTTGGTATGTAACTTGTATACCACAAAACTCAGGCCAAGTATGATTTCGGGTTCAGAGGTCCAAGGGGTTCTTGAGTTATGCCCTTTGAAATTTTGCGAATTTTAGGGTTCCGACTGATAACTTTTGAATGAAATAATATATTGTCTTCAAACTTGGTATGTAACTTGTATACCACAAAACTCAGGCCAAGTTCGATTTCGGGTTCAGAGGTCCAAGGGGTTCTTGAGTTATGCCCTTTGAAACTTTGAAATTTTGCGAATTTTAGGGTTCCGACTGATAACTTGTGAATGAAATAATATATTGTCTTCAAACTTGGTATGTAACTTTTATACCACAAAACTCAGGCCAAGTATGATTTTTGGTTCAGACGTCCAAGGGATTTTTGGTTCAGACGTCCAAGGGGTTCCGGAGTTATGCCCCTTGAAACTTTGAAATTTTGTGGAACGTGGCAGGGTATCATGTAATGCACCATTACTATTTTTTTTTTTCCTGGAAAAGCCCTACATTTGTAAGTAGATCAATCCAAAGCTCAACTCAATAGATCTTATCCTAGCTCTGGTATCAAGATTTACCAGTCCCCTTTCCAACACTTCACAGTTCAGAAAACTTCACATCGTCTTGAAATTATGTTTTGAGTACATGTACTTTTTTGTCTCAGGTTGGCAGACATGTTTATGACGTAGAGGTGACAAACAACAATTGGTGAATCTAAATATCAGAACTCGTATATGGTCTATTTATATTTGTTTACAGAGGTGATAGTCATTTTGGATTTTCCTAAATTTTTAATAACATTGTGAATGAGTAGTTTACCAATTACCATGAAACTTGGGGGCAAGTTCCATTTTGTGTTTAGAGCTGAAAGTTCTCCTTAAACTTTCTTATTTTAAGGTTTATGACAAATAAAACTACACATGGTCTTCAAACTTGGTAAATATTGCATGTATTATTTTTGACCATAAAACACAAGTCAAAATAGAATTTGAAAATGATTGTGGAGTTACTATATTTTCACAATGTTTCACCATCACATGTACATTCTTTGTTTTGCCTGGTGTAAGCTGAGTTGACATATAGGTATAATAATATTTTTCATCTTTGGTCCTTGTACTATATCATTTGTGAGCATCTCCTTCAAACATTGATAAGTAAGATTCCAGTCAAACATTCAGGATATCTTGTTCAGATGATCTAGTCGTACTCTTTATATGTAGTGCAGGTGACATATATGTCATTGAAATCCTGATGTCAATCTGCAGCAAAGATATGAAAAAAATTAAATAGGTCTCCATGCACAGGTTACATAAATAGTAAGAAAATTCTCTGTGAAAATTTGACACTAATTTAAAATGATGCAAAATTATACAAATGTAAATTAATGCAATACACACAAAAATTAACATAACAAGTTGTAAAATTTTTTAATTTTTAGGAGTCTGAAACTGCAGAGGCAGAAAGGGATAAGATTTTTTTGTATGGATGTAAGAGCTGACATATTCCTTTATAATATAAGAATTGTTTAAATAAAATTGATTTCGGTCATGGTTACATGTATTTTGATCTGAGGTGACAAAAGTTAATACATGTAGTATCATAATTAATCAGCTTATATATTTTTTTAAGAACATCATTATTTGGAGTAAAGTTGACATTTTAATTCCAACATGGTATTGTCAAATTGTTGCTGTTTTTTTTATTTTTAGATCAAGTGATTTTGATATGTGTTAACACTTTCAAGTATTACACGTGTATATTTTTCAGACCTGGTTATTTGGATATGAGTTGACAGATACAATTATAGTATTTGCACAAAAGAAGATAGTAATCCTTGCTAGTAAAAAGAAAATAGAGTTTTTGAAACAGATCGAGTCATCCAAGGAAAATACTCCATCTATTGAACTGTTAACTAGAGATAAGGTAACTGTAATAAGCTTCTGAATGAACTAATGTTATACCCCACTCTATAGAGAGTGGGGTATACTGCATTCACTTAGTTACAAAATGAATTTTTTTTCGTCGCGGTTTTCTAACAATTTATAAGAGGGATTGATTTAAAAATTGGTATGCAGCCTCTATATGATTGGTTGTGAGGAATGTCCTATTTTGAGACCTGTCCGATGTGTACTTCCTGTTAAACAAAATGTTGACTTTGTTACAAAATGTAGTGAAACATGAATTTTTCATTGCAGTTTTCTCAGCTTCTATAAGAAGGATGATTTCAAAATTTCCATGCAGTCTCAATATGATTAGTTGTAAGGTAATTCCTATCTTGAGTCCTGTTGGACCTGTGATTCTTGTTTAATGAAATGTGGACTTATTTACGAAATATAGAGAAACATGAATTTTTCATCGCAGTTTTCTTAGCTTCTATAAGAGGGATTGATTGAAAGTGTGGTATACAGCCTCTTTATTATTAGTTGGTCACTACATTCTGTTTATTCTTGAGGATTATGTATTGTCTCCAAAACCTGTATTGTGTCCACATACACTTAAATTTACACTTGCCATATTGATCAGGGGCTCAGTGAGTGGGGGTATCACTGGTTGCCATAGGCGACAGCTCTTGTTTTATTAACATGTATGATTAAAGATTTTGTCAAATAATGCCATTGAAGAGCTTTAGAATTGTGTAAATATCAGAAACAGTTTTGAATTTAGTATTTGCTAGTCTAGAAACAAAACCAGAAACTTGTAGAAAATCAACAAACTATAGTGTGAACTCTTAAAAAAATGAGACTGATATTAGGTACTGTGGAAGGGTAAGAATCTCCTGCTCCCACCTGTCGCACTGCCTGTGAATATCTTGAGGGTAAATGTCAAAATGTAAGCTGTAAAGATGTAAAATATATCATTTTATGATGCCATTATTGCCATAGAATTTCTGATTCAAAAAGGTGAAGAGTGGCAAGTCCAGAAAAAAAATTATTTATACTTATGAATACTTATTATATCTACAAATATGTCGGAATGTTAAATGTTTGATATTGACATACAATAGAATTATTTTGAAAGTACATGTACCATTTGTCGTGGGTTTCCAATTTTTCGTGGATTTTGTGGTTGGCTGAAACCATGAAATTAAGGTCCCAAGGAAATGCATTTTAACATTGAGTTTTAATTCATAGAATTCGAAACCATGAATTTGTGTCCCCATGAATTAGTTATATTTATGAAAACCACAAAAAAAGATAAAAGTACCTCCACAGTATATGTATGTAATTAGTAGGAATTTCAATTTACAGAACAGATTTTTCTGTGTTTACAGGGAGACAAAGATAAAGCCAACTTCAAAAAATTAATCAGTGCTGTTAAAGAAAGCAAAAAGGTAAGAGCTATTCCATTTAAAATTCCCACCGGGGGGTGCAACACCAGTGAATTTTTTTTCTGTTGGTCGGGGGTGAATTTCTTTTGTATCCTATTAGTTTAATTATATATTTTAATTTTTTTCTCTTGGTGGGGGGTATAAAAATAAGTGGCGTTCCACCCCCTGTTGGGAATTTTTACTGGAATAGCCCTAACTCAGAGTTATAAGTGTTGGTAAAGAGAGTAAAATAGGTAACTCAGATTACTAAGTGTTGGTAAAGAGAGTGCAGGTGCCCCTCCTGAAAAATGGAAATTTTGGTCATTTTTGACTTTTTACTTACCATGGAAACCTGCTGTAATGAGTAAGGAAAGCTATATTGGGCATACTTATAGAGTGATCATCCCTCTCTGCTATCATGCATAAAAGACATGAAAAATCCTTGGTCTGTAATAGTAGGGTTCGATTTTAATAGTCTCCAAGGGGCAAAAATGTCGATTTTAGCAATTTTTGCATTCAACTTGGTGCCAAAAATTCCCCCCAAATTAAAATTTTTTTCTTGTAGTCTTGCACATTTTTGACCTTCACTTTAAGCACAAAAACTAAAAACTTAAGATTTTTGTTGCAGGTATTAATATATTGATGTTAGGGGCGTTTATGAGAGCCCACCCCTCCCAAAAAACTCTTTTTTTGTGACTGTTGGTTTTCCATGGGTACCAAACAGGGGCCTGGAACTCCAAAAGTGAAGATTATCTGCTATTTTAGTGTTATTTGTTTAGCTACAGCATCCATCTGTCTTTCATGCCTGGTGAACTTCAATTACCAATGTATGGAATGCCATTAGAGACATAAAAGTAGCCGAGGGGGCAATGATGCCTTGAGGCATCATACGCCTGGAAAGAGCTATGAGAATAAGAAATTACTCAAATAACTACAAAATTACATAAGGCATCATCAGCATGTGATCAAATTATTCGTCAACCCTACAGAAGTCAGCATGTTTTTGCTTCCACTCTTATCACGTAACTACAGTTTTAACTAAAGACTTGAATGAAATTCTGTTCACAGATCACATTTATTGGTTTAAATTTACTACTTATTTTGATATTTGTAACAGTATGGGAATTGAATTTGAAATTTAATGGTGGTCAGAAAAATTGAGTTGAATTAATTGTTGTACATGAACTAAATCACCCTTCCCACCCCCACCCCCCCTCCCACACACACACTCACACACATACACACACACACACAAAACATGTGTAAAAACACCAACAGCTTATAAACAAGTTACATTATTCAGAACAAATCATTAGTGAAAAGTGTAGACAAAGTTCTTTTATTGTCAAAAATGCAATTTTAAGTATTGGATTATTTTCAGGGAAAGACTCTTGGAGAGTTTGCCAAAGATAAGTTCCCAGGTGAATTTATGGATGGATGGAGAGCTGCTCTAAAAGGGGAAGGTTTGGAAAAGGTATGGTGTACATATCAAGAAAACAATCACAGGGGGTTGTTATAAAGTTCTGGGAGTATCATAAAATGCTGCTTTTTTGCTAACGAAACACAGACATTATCATACCATCCCAAATTATGATAAGTTGTAAAGTTTGTTGTTTATTATTATTTAGTATATACAAATCTTAGAAAAAAGAAGGGAAACGAGGAATGTGTCAAAGAGACAACAACCCAAAGAGGAGTAATAACTCAAAACCACTATAAGATCTTCAATGAATGGTGAGGAAACCCCACACCCAATAGATCAATACACAAATTACACAGGTGATGGTGGACTTGTCCATTATAGCTAGGGGGAGTGTCTTCAATCCTAATTCCCCGTGTTTGTGTTGTTATAAATATTTTGACTGATAATTATGTTTGTCACGTTTATGTAATGTAGTTATTGTTATACCCCCGCAAACAAAGTTTGGGGGGGTATATAGGAATCACCCTGTCTGTCTGTCTGTCCGTCCGTCTGTCCATCCGTCCACACTTCTCGTAAGCGCAACTCCTCTTGAACCACTTGAAGGATTTTGATGAAACTTTACACAAAGGAAGGACACTATATGGAGATGTGCATGAAGGAATATAATTATTGTCCGAAACCAGGAAGGGGAGATAATTTGACTTTGACTTTTCTTTGTTTTCCTATATATGGGTTACCTTGTAAGTGCAACTCCTCTTAAACCACTGGAAGGATTTTGATGAAACTTTACACAAAGGAAGGACACTTTATGGAGATGTGCATGAAGAAATATAATTATTGTCCAAAACCAGGAAGGGGAGATAATTGGACTTTGACTTTTCATTGATTCCCCATGTATGGGTTACCTCGTAAGCGCAACTTCTCTTAAACCATTAGAAGGAATTTAATGAAACGTTACACAAAGTAAGAACACTATATGGAGATGTGCATTAAGGAATATAATTATTGTCTGAAACCAGGAAGGGGAGATAATCTGACTTTGACTTTTCGTTGATTCTCCATGTATGGGTTACCTTGTAAGCGCAACTCCTCTTAAACCACTTGAAGGAATTTAATGAAACTTTACACAAAGTAAGAACACTATATGGAGATGTGCATGAAGGAATATAATTACTGTCAGAAACCAGGAAGGGGAGATAATTCGACTTTGAGTTTTCATTGATTCCCTATGTATGGGTTACCTTGTACGCACAACTCCTCTTA
>MJUU01056170.1:39749-54748 GCA_002080025.1 Modiolus philippinarum
TTTTCATTGGAACCCTTGTGAAAATTTCTTTCTTGAAGATTATATCATTGTGTCCATACTTGTATTGTGTCCACAATTGTACTGTGTCCGCACCAACTTAATTTTGCACTTACCATATCGATTCAGGGTTCAATGAGCGGGGGGTATATTTGGCTGCCATTCGGCGACAGCTCTTGTTTATGTTTGATTTTCAACCTGTGAGGGTCAATCTTTTATGTAAATATACTTTATTTATTTATTTATATCAAGAATTGGTTGTAAGGAGGGCGTGTCTTCGATCGAAAACTCACATGATTGTGATTTTTTACTCATCAACAAAGGCTTACAATTATTTTTCCCGCGTGAACACTGTAGTTTGTCATTCTCGTATGAACCAATCAGCATTTACAAAAAAGGCTTCATAGAAGACAAAACTAGTTTTCTTGGGCCAAAACCTTCCCCCTATAGCCAATGTGATAAATCACATATTAATTGTAACAACAGTAAAATTCAGTTGGCAACAGGACCAAGTCAATTGTGAAAAATGAAACTGAGAGAACTAAATATACGGACATAAACATGAAATCACAAGAGACTACTAACAGTTAACTGACATGCCAGCTCCAGACCCATTACCAACTGACAAAGTAAAGTAAGTTATGTACCCTCAGTATACAGCTTCCACCAAGATCCCTTTCTGTGAGGAGTTTAGCATTATGATTTCATGTATATACCGGAATACATAACCGGTGTCCATGCAATACAGATTTTAGAAATTTAGAATTTGTTTAGTTAAAATGCAAAGACCCTATCAAAAAATCAATGTTAATACCAAAGAAGGCCATACGTAATGACTTGATGACAATACCGTAATTATAACCCTTATGAATTATACAATTTAAAGGTTTTATAAGTTTGTTAGGGGAGTTTTAAGTATTTTTTACTCTTATGTAAAACATTACCGTAAAATAAGGGATGTGAAATACCAGCCTTGATTAGATGTTTACAGGTTGCATTGTATTTATGGACTAAGTCTTTATTGATGATAAAATTTAGTAAAGATTTTAATTAGTTTATGATAACCAAAACCCTGATATAATAGTTTTTCAGTTATGAAAAGATTCCGTTCATTAAAATCGCAAACGTTATTACATACTCAAGCAAATCGAACAAGTTGAGATATGTAAACACCATATGATGGCCCTAATGGAACATTGCGATCCAGAAATGGATAATTAACTATGGGAAAAGAAAAATCTTCCCTTTTATATCTGCCTTTTTATGTCCCCAGTCCCCAGATGGAGGATCGGGGGATATTGCTTTTGCCCTGTCTGTCTGTCTGTCTGTCTGTCTGTTTGTCCGAAACTTTAACCTTGGCTATAACTTTTTGAACTATGCAAGATAGACTTTTCATACTTGGCAAGTGTATAGGTCTAGCTAAAAGGAACATAGATATGCAAAAAAATTAGGTGAGGTCGAAGGTCAAGGTCACAGAGGTCATAAATGGGTGAAATTGGCTGTTTTCACATATTTGACCGTAGAATCCCTATTATTTATCCTATTTAGACAAGGTTTGTTTTATGTTATTGCAAATAGAATTGCGCAACTGTAGTATGCAGACAAATTTGAGGTAGCATTTACTGTTTTTGAGAAACCAGAGGCCCAAAGGGGGTCAAATGGAAAAAAATGAATTCTTAAATTTGTTGTCGGATCTTGATGCAGTATTTTTCTGTAAGTTTCTTATAGCATGTTTAAACAGATTCATTTTACAATTAAAACCATTCCAATAAAGAAGAGGCCCAAAGGGCCTTCATCTGTTTCAGAATAAAGGGGTTGAATTGGGTATTTTTATGGTAATAAACAACTTTTGAACTATGTAAGAGAGACTTTTAATACTGGGCAAGTGTATAGGTCTTGTCAAGAGGAACGACAATATGCAAAAAAATTAGGTCGAAGGTCAAGGTCAAAGAGGTCTAAAAGGGGTAAAATTGGGTATTTTCATATATTTTACTGTAGAATCTGGGGGCATATGTAGTGTTTCACAAACACATCTTGTTTCATTATTTCTTTTATTACAGCAAAGAATATTATGCTCTGTTTCACTAATTCTCTCTTAGTTATGTTTCTTGTTCTTTCCCTTTCACTTCTTCAAACAATTGTATGCATTTGTAAATAACAATATCTTTTTAAGGTGGATGTTAGTGCCTCCTTGGCATATGAAATGTCAGTGAAGGAAGAAGCTGAGTTAAAACTAATGCAGAAAGCCAGCCAGATTACATGTGATATCTTCTCTAAGTATCTCAGGGATCAGATCATGGAGATAATCGATGCAGAGAAGGTAAACTTTGATTAAGTAGTAACACTTTTAGTTGTATTGGATGAATCATATGTAGTTAGCCTCAGACTGTTGAAGTCATTTGTGAAAATTTAATTAATAGGCTAATTAGGTAAGGATTATAAATGTAGATATGGGTAACTGTTTATTACTTTAAAGTTGAAGTGGAAGGAAAATAATATGGGTAGGTTCAATTTACATTTAAGCATGAAAATCTTTTCTTTTTTTTTTTGTAGAAAATGAAACATTCAAAACTTGCAGATGGTGTTGAACAAGCATTACAGAACAAAAAATTTGTGTCTGGAGTTGATCCTGCCAACCTTGATATGTGTTACCCAGCTATTATACAGAGTGGAGGAAAATACAGTTTAAAATTCAGTACAGTCAGGTAGTGCCATAAGCATATACATGTATCATACGATTCACTGTTACTTGTAAAAGTCTGGTGTTCAGTACAACACATTTAAGTGGTTGTCATATGATTTAATTATTTGATTATGAATAGAACTTTTTATAGTGTACCAGGTTGTTACTCTAATGTTCCAATAAAAGTACCTGCAAGGTGCATAAAAGCTTATATACCAACATGTTTCAATGACTGCATATATTAGATCTTAAACAACTATTAATCACAGGACCATTCAATTTGTATTTCAGAAATAAAAATTTCTATGACAGATTCGATTTTAAACTTTGATAATTACATTCATTCTGCTTCGTATGGAAATTCCCGTATTTGATTGGTTTACGAGTACTTCCGATCATTTCCATAACTGTGTTTTATCAGTCAGTAAAACTACAGCAGCACATGACTCCTTGACGACTGCAATAGAAAACAAAGATGGCGGAGTAATCCAAACTAGGAAATGGTGTATCATTTGGGAATTTCATTACGCTATCTATCGTGAAGACTTGCATTCCATTTACGGAATGTAATTATAAGTATTGAATGCAATATTTTGTAGTTTTATTGTCGTGTAAAAGGTGGACCGTATCACATTTTTCACATGAAGCGCTAGCTTCATTCAAAATGTGCTACGGTCCACCCTTTTACACTCCAATAAAACTACAAAATATTGCATTCAATTCTTAATACAAAAAGAGATAATTCTCAGTTTTAGAAACTCAACGCATTTTTGACAGATGAACTAAAATGAATTTGATTGTCCAAAGTGTAAATATTTAATGAAGACATTGTTTCAAAAAAGCTTTACCACAAACCCTTCTGATTCTGAAACTGATTTTATGTTGATCAGGAAAATTTTTTCTTGCTTATGCTATTTAGACCGGAATTGTCCATTAGGATTCTTATATTAAATAGCTGTATTTGGTCTCCAGTTGGCTATGTTGTTGTTCATGCTGTTAGCAAAATCATCCAAGGTAGATCTTCCTAGTGGTAGATTTGTCTTGAAATGAAATAATCTTACTGACATATTAATACAGATAAAATATATCATGTTAAAATAAAACATTAAATATAAAATTCATTCCTGTTATATAACTGGATCTCATACATCTTATGTGTTTCTGTTTGATTTTCAGTGATGACCAGAACCTTGACTTTGGTACAATTATTTGTGCTATGGGAGTTCGATACAAATCTTACTGTGCTAACATCGTCAGAACATTGATGGTGGATCCATCAGATAAACAACAAAAAGATTATGAATTTCTGCTCCAAGTTGAAGATGCTATATTAGAAAAGCTTAAAGAGGGTATGTCTTATTTAAAGGAGGAAAATTTAAGATTTCGATTTGATTTTGATTTGAAGAAAAAATAAAGATAAATCAATTTTTTTTGTAAAATAGAATTTAAAATGTGTATGCTTCAGTATACAGTGGAACCTTTAAAAGCTCATCCCTGTTGATACCAAAGAATGCAGAGGGATTTAGTAGGTTGCAATTTTTGGAGGTTCTGAAGACAGGTCATTTCTAATCTGAATATGATGCCAGAAATGCAAGATATTAATCTCTAGATTCAATAAAGGCTGTTATTTTGATTTTTATACTATCACAAAATTTTTGCAGTCTTATAATGGTATGGCATTTGTTTATGTTAAGTAGAACAATAGGTACGATACAACTTATTCTAATGCACCAAGCCTTATCTGAAATACAACATAAAAAATGTTATTGTCACATTACTTAATTGAATGAAATTATGTTTTCTGAAATATCTGTTTTCTTTAACTTGGAAAATTCAGTCCATTACATTCATTTACTGTATATTAAAATGTATTTTGTGTTTCAGGTGAAAAAATGAGCTCTGTTTATGAGCATGCTGTGAGCACAGTAAAGAAACAAAGACCAGAGTTAGTGGATAAAATGACAAAAAGTGTGGGCTTTGCAATGGGCATAGAATTCAGGGAAGGTTCATTGTTGTTGTCAGGAAAGACCAATCTCAAAATCAGAAAAGGTAAGATTTTTTTTTTCAAAAGCAAAAAAAAAAGAAAACATAGGTATTGTGATTCCTGTGGCGGTGTTTAACAATTGCTAAAGTTTTTTCTTGCATCTGTTTAACATCAGCCACTCATGGTAGGCCATTGATATTTAGTATGCAGTTGCATTAGCATCAGTACAAATAAGTTTCAGTAGTATTTTATGTCTATGCCCCCACAGTTGTGGTTCACTGACTCTGAAGTTTTGCACTCATTGTCAAATGTTTCAAGTTTAACCACTCAATGCTAGCCCTTTGATATTTCGTTTGCAGTTGCATTAGCATCAATGCAGATACTTTCAATGTTTTTTTATGTCTATGCCCCCAAAGCCATGCTCCATTGAGTTTGAAATTTTAAATTGTATAATACTGTTCATCCTAGCCGCTTGATATTTAACATGCAGTTGTGTCTTGAGGAGTACATATTTTATCACATTATCCAGATGGTGGCTTTGACCCCTGTCATGCATGAACAATCACATCAACATTTTAGCAAATGGATAATGGCTGCTGCTGTAGATCAATGTGCAGATTCAAGCAATGCATTTGGCAAGCAATATATATCCTGTGTCAACAGTTTGTTTATTATCGAGTCTTAAAATTATTTCAATATTAATAATTTATTAAAAAAAAACCCATAAATGAAAAGTTACTTGAAACTTGAATACAAATTTGTCATGATTTTTTTAGCATTCAATCTACTATAGGAATAAAAGTAATTTTGGAGGAGTTTATCGATGTGTAAACGCGGCTGACTCACTCACAAACTAAATAAAGTCCGAAGGACTTTATGTAGAGTTTGTGAGTGAAAGGCCTCGTTTACACATCCATAAACTCCTCCAAAATTACTTTTATTTCTTTATAATTCCAATCCTTTGAACTTCGAACAATGTTGTCACTGATTTTTACGTCACCATATACTGCACTATTGAACGTTGTAATGTATTAATGGGCAAGAAAAGTTTATCGTGAAATAACTTTTTTGTTGTTCATGAGGTTGACCAATGAAATTGGACGTTACATTTGCAATTGGAATTATACAGAAATATCAAGCATATCTGTGACGGTCTAGTATTTTGTTTTTTATGACCTAGTTTACAGTTAAATGAATACGTTATTGAGATATATATTGATGTTTCAGGAATGACATTCAACATAAATGTAGGATTTGCTGATTTGAAGGATGGTGATAAGAAATATGCTTTATTTATTGGTGATACCGTGGTTGTTAGTGAGGTATGTAGAAATATGCTTTATTGATTGGTGATACCGTGGTTGTTAGTGAGGTATGTAGAAATATGCTTTATTTATTGGTGATACCATGGTTGTTAGTGAGGTATGTAGAAATATGCTTTATTTATTGGTGATACCGTGGTTGATTGTGAGTTATGTATAAAAATGCTTTATTTATTGGTGATACCGTGGTTGTTAGTGAGGTATGTAGAAATATGCTTTATTTATTGGTGATACCATGGTTGTTAGTGAGGTATGTAGAAATATGCTTTATTTATTGGTTATACCGTGGTTGTTAGGGTGAGCTTTTGCCATCACTTGGCGTCCGTCATCCGTCCGTCCGTCCGTCGTAAACTTTTCTTCAAAAATCTTCTCCTCTGAAACCACTGGGCCAATTTAATCCAAACTTGGCCTGGGTCATACCAGGGTATGAAGTTTATTAAATGTGTTCGGTAAGTCCGAGGACCGAACAACATGGCCGCTGTTACTAAAAATAGAACATAGGGGTAAAATGCTGTTTTTGGCAAATAACTTCAAAACCGTTGCAGATATCAAAAATCTGACATGGTGTAGAATTGTTCAGAATGACGAGATCTATCTGCCCTGCAATTTTGAAGAAAATTGGAAAACCTGTCTCAGAGTTATAGCCCTTTTTCCGTAAAATTTTTAAAATTTATGCATTTTTAAGGCAGGTTCTCTGCCTTCTAGCTGTCGGGTAAAGCCATCTTGAAAAAAGTATGTTTCAACCAGACTCTTACATTAAGGAGACTACTTTGTATGAAGAGAATCAGAATGATCCAGACTATCGTTAAAAACGCGTACGGCTTACCAGTTATTCATACGAAGGCACAAAAAGTAATCCATTCAAATGGCAATACAGTGTCCATTTCATGAACAACTACATCGTTTTATGTGTTTATTGTATTTATTTAATATCTTTTAAGAGATACTATGCTTTTTAATCTCAGAGGACTTAAACTGACATTCGAAATTCACGATTCGGTTCATTCATAAAAATTTCCTGCGGCGCGCTATGATTTTACAAGTTTTTATGAATGGATACATAGTAACTTCTACTTTCGCTGTTGTAAACTCGTAAAAATATATGTATTTCTCAATATATCAGACTTTGAAACTTTTAATGGTTACACTGACGTACTCTACCTTAAAAGGATCAATCAAACCGTAGCTTTGTTTTCTTCGTTTTGTCCCGACAAGTGGCAGGTTGTTTTGTTTTATTAATAGCCAACTTAATTACGCCTGCATGTTTTGTTTTGTTTTGTAAATATATTCCTCCTGTATGTAGGAGTACCGTCATATAACGTAATATAAGACGTAAGGAGGAACATTTAACAAATATGCACCGTGCATGTTATTGTGAGCATTGCCTTCCCCGATTCCCTAGCCTAACGCAGGTTGACTTACCTAGAAGAGTCCTGAGGTTGTGGAATTGTGAGGACATACGTACCAATCACTGCCATCCATGGGGCGAAACTATGTACAGAGTGCAAAAACAAAAATAAACATAAATACAAAGAACTCTCCGGAAGTCCCCACAAAAAAAAGGCAGAACGGGAGTCGGTTAGGACAATCTGCTCTATCCAAACCGATGCTGTTAAATGCTCAGTTGAATTAAAGGTGGAGGAAAGCGGAAAATCAACAAAATGATCTCCGAAAGAAACCACCGAACTGTCAGAGGAACAACCAGAACCCACAGACATCATGTAAATGAGAGGTCTGTTCGACATGCCATAGAATTTAATATGAACCAATATGGCAGCCGGCTGACAGTCCCACGTTTCCTATCTTCGTGGCGTTACACGACCTGAAAAACAACAATTAAATCCAAACAGATCAAAATATGCATAATCCTGTGTTAAAATCCAAGAATTTAACAGATAAACTTTAAAAATTTTGCGTCCAAATCATTTTAACACACTAAATTTGGAGAGCCGAAAAAAAGTGTGTGGTCCCTGCATGAAGAGCCATTGCATGACATACGCCGTAGTTAATAAGGGTCAAATAAGTTTCAAAATAATCCGAAATTACAACAAATGTTTTTTATGGAATACTTCAAATACATTAAAACTTTAGAATAATTCAACTATGTCAACAATAAAGCACGGAAGGTTTAAACTTGATCTCCAACGGCGTTCTTATCACAAGCGTAATCAAGTACAACACTTGTACTGGATCACGCGGAACCATCATGAAGGTCCCAAACTGTCACTGATTTGTTACAACAGGAGGAAGCGCTCGCTTGCTGAATTTTCATCATTTGCAGTGATTCCTTCTTTTGTAGTAATTCATTTTTCACGTTGTGTTGAAACAGAGATGAAATCTGTTACTATACTGCGCCAAGAACACGTTCACGAAGGCAAGACGTTGTCATCCGTCATATCGACAAACGTTGTCAGGTATAAGAAAACACTCCATGCTAGATCACGAAAGTCAAGTGTAAAAACGTCAGTTGAAAACTCGTGAGGGTCCTGATAAAACTATATATACGTAATTATTTCATAGTAGATCTAGTTCTAACCTAGTGGCTAAAAGCATATCGGCTTCCCATGATCCAGTGCTTTGATCCAACAGATGTAGATAAAAACCCGGGATAAAAAATACAAATATTCAATTCAGAATTGAATATTATTCTCTACCAGAGACCCATCATAAGAAGAAGTCTGCAACCCATTCAATATGTTTGGAAGGTGTTGTGCCCAGATAATGCCACAAGACTTGCTTCGGCCTAGAAAAAAGTTTGATAGTAAACAAAAGTTTTTTTCTTGGCTGGGAGCAAGTCCCACTCCCTGTGATAAGGTCGTTATCAGTAAAATCCTCTACAGGTGGTTCCTTCAGATCTCGTGCTAGTGAATATTAATGTAATCATGAAAACAAGTAATTGTTTTAATCTCTACAGTCATCAAAGTGATAACATGACAAAATTAGAAATATCAACATTTATCAAGCCACCGAGTGTAACACTTCTTTGGAAAACTTATACATGTACCAACAAAGAGGAACAAGGAAATGGAATGTAAATAGAGTTTTTAATATATCGCCAACAAGCCATGCAAAAACTGAAAAGACAACCCAAACCATGAAGCTAAGGAAAACTTCAGATTTTAATTCTTGAAAAAATTACATGCCAACATTTCAGCAAAACAGTAATAATAACATGACTTCTGGGAGTACCCAGGAACCTGCCTTAACAGCATTTCATGCTTTGATTTATTTTTTATTTCAAAAACTGTAACAGATAGTGGTGAAGTGTAAATTTGAAAATGTTCAGCATATCAACATCTACATACTCTGAAATTTTGAAGAAAATCCAACTGCCTGTGTTGTAGTTATTGACTTTTTTCACCAAAAAAAAAAATTTCAATGCCATAAGGTTATGGGTTATTTCCCTTTAAATTCTGCTTTCAAATCTTCTTTGGTTTACTTTTATCTCTTGAGTTTTAGAGAAATTCCCTGCTATCACTTTATTAGAAATAATTATTTGCTACATAATCATGAGCAAAAAAGTGTTTTTGTACAGATTTTTACATTTTTTTGCAAATATACTTTCATAAACTATTCTTATTTCACAATTTAATAATAATATATTGTTTTCTTTTCTGTTTGCTTGCCCTTAATGCAAGTATCTCTCTTAGTTAATATTGAAGTGGCATCTAAGCTTCAATGCATGTATAACTTTGTAGCTGGCTGCATGGCTATGCCATGGAGATCTTCTTGCTGTCAGTGGTCTGTCCATTGTAAACTTTTCATTCAAACATCTTCTTCTCTGAAACCACTGGTCCAATTGGAACCAAACTTGGGCACAATGGTCCTTAGGTGGCCCCATAAAAAAAAAATGTTTTGCAAGTCTGTTTCATATCCAAGATGGCCGCCAGCAGGGAACACAGTTTAACATTGGACCCTATGGGAAAGCATTCAAAGATCTTCTCTGAAACTACTGCGCCAATTAGAACCAAACATGGTCACAATAGTCCATCGGTGGTCCCCTTTGAAAATTTTGTCCGGCAAGTCTGCACGTCATCCAAGATGGCCGCCAGCGGGAACTTGGTCCAAAATTGGACAATATTGCAAAAATCTTCTCCTCTGAAAATACTGGGCTAATTGGAACCAAACTTAGTCACAATGGTCCATAGGTGGCCCCTTTTAAAAATGTGTTCAGCAAGTCCACATCATATATCCTAGATGGCTGCCAGGAGGGAACATGTTTTTAACATTGGACCCTCTAGGGGAACATATTCAAAGATCTTCTCCTCTGAAAGTACATGGCCAATTGGAATCATACTTAGTCACAATGGTCCTTACTTGGTCCCCTTCATAAAATGTGTCTGGATGTCCACTTAGCATCCAAGATGGCAGTCAGCTGGGAACATTGTTTAACCTTGGACCCCATGGGAAATCATTTAAAGATCTCCTCTGAAAATACTATTCCAATTGGAACCAAAGTGAGGCACAATGATCCTCACATGGTCTTCTTCAAGAAAGGTGACAGTTGGTCTACGCCTCATCAAAAATTGCTGCCAGTGGGGAACATAGTTTAATTTTGGATCATATAACATCAGCAAACTTCAAAATGAGACCCTTAAACATTAATAAACATCAGCAAACTTCAAAATGAGACCCTTAAACATTAATAAACAAATTTGAAAATGAGAACCTTAAAAGTTGTGATTATTTTGACTTATTGTGTCAGCCATGACCCAGGTGAGCAATACAGGCTCTTGAGAGCCTCTTGTTTTATTGGTGATATCGTGGTTGTTAGTGAGGTATGTAGAAAAATGCTTTATTTATTGGTGATACCATGGTTGTTAGTGAGGTATGTAGAAAAATGCTTTATTTATTGGTGATACCGTGGTTGTTAGTGAGGTATGTAGAAATATGCTTTATTTATTGGTGATACCGTGGTTGTTTGTGAGTTATGTAGAAATATGCTTTATTTATTGGTGATACAATGGTTGTTAGCGAGGTATGTAGAAATATGCTTTATTTATTGGTGATACTGTGGTTGTTAGTGAGGTATATAGAAATATGCTTTATTTATTGGTCATAACATGGTTGTTAGTGAGGTATATAGAAATATGCATTATTTATTGGTGATACCTTGGTTGTTAGTGAGGTATTTAGAAATATGCTTTATTTATTGGTGATACTGTGGTTGTTAGTGAGGTATGAGTACAATAAGTTATGGGTATCTATATACACAAAGAATAAAATTTACCATAATTAAAGGTTGATGGTGATGACTCATAAAAAGTATTTATCAAATTTAAATTCACACATTAGTATTTATCAACTTGTCTATTTTTCACATAACAATATTCATGTGTGTAGAAATGTCTTAGAACTTTTAACTGAGCATCAATCAGATATTAGATGGCTATAGATATAGTTTATGGGTGACAAGATTGCAGAGCAAGTAAAGGGTTATTGTGAACGTCAAATACAAAATTGACACTCTGAAAATTTCAAATATAATACTTTTGTCGCCATTCTACGTTTCTTTAAAGTGAAACTACACTCAAAAATGAAAACTTGATATGTTGTTCTTTATGCATTAAATATTCATAATACTCCGATATTAATATTATATTTTAACAGATAAAGTACTAAAGGCGAATACAAAATTGATATTTTATCGTTGTGGGGACAGCCATTTTGAACAGGTCGACGAATGGTCAGTAATGAATAACTAATAACCGAAATATATAGAAAAAGAAATAAACTACAATGGCCAGTAAGACAGCATTTCTACTACACAATACTGTCAAATAGCATGATTTTTTAAGTACAGTATTTTCAATACATATATTTTCCTCGTTTTAGTCAGAGAAACATAAAACGTACATGTATGTCTCTCTTAAGAATAAATTTAATTTTACGGAATCAACCATAATGCATGCATATCTTATCAGATCCATACATAATTTCGTCTATTTTAATAATAATAAAAAAAAAAACCACACTGATTTGTTTCAAACGATTGTAAATTATGTCAGATGACAAGATTTGTATTTATTTTGCAAATAAATAATTTAATCTTGATGCCAGTGAAAATGAATATTATAATTCGAATTATCATTAAAATAAATAAGTTAATTTTGATTTGCAGAATACATTTTTTGTTGCTAATGCAAATAAATAATTTGATGTGACATTTGGTGAAAACAAATAATTTGTCCGAGATTTTTGTGAAAATAAATAAATTTTCTGGGCAAAATCGCCCAAGCCCTCCCCTGAAAATCAAATAGTCATCAACTAAGTCATTCTGGATGCCGACCGTTAATTAATGTTTGTTTCTGTTAAATAATTCACAAACTTTTTAAGGTATTGGAGAAGCTATCATACGTTGTCTTTGTTAACTTTCATTGTTTATGTAAAAAAAAATAAAATGAAACAAAATAAAATCAATACATAAATAGACAATCTAAATGTTACAAAATTGAGGGCACAATAGTTTTTAGTGGACGCTCTTCGTGAAAACTTACTAATAAAACATTACTAAATTGACAGATTTTAATTTAATTTTGTGGTCTGTAATCGGTCTAAAATACAGAATGCAACGACGATTTGGTTATCGATACGATTTTCATCTTATTTACCAGTCCTTTCCTCCCACCAAAGCTTGATAAATTTTCGTTCAGTACTTTTCAAAAAGATATTTTTTTTTTAAATTAATGACATTTTGATTAAAATAGCATGTTGAAAATTAGTTCTTATCTATTTTAATACTTCTATCAAGTTTTATTTATTTATATATTTTCTGTTTGTATCGACTCGCTGTGTATTTCGTTTTATTCAGAAACATCACAGGTAAATGATTTCCCTCAAATCATCAATGATTTTCACACCTGCAAGGTGACATGTGACCAATTATCCAATTAACGAAAGTAGCAACAAACAACTATTGTGACCGTCTACATCAATGGTTTCAAATGCCCCAGGTAATATCAGAGAATGTTACCTGATGTTTTTTTGTCACATTTTTGTGTAATTATTTTATGGCAACACATTCCATATTTTCTTCAATAAATACAGACGAAGAAAAACACATTTCATTGGGATTTTGTAGACATTTCGGATGCATTATTGTGGATATTTAAAAATAAATAAATGAATAATATGTATAAGGGAATAAAACGAAGTTTTTTTTAACTGCATTTTGCATGCACACTTTCAGTTGCAATAGTTGGTACATGGTAGTGATCTTTAACAGTAGGGTTAATGATACGAAAATTTTGTCCAATCAAATGGTTCAAAAGCAATCATGTGATTAACACGTGGTTAAAGTATCTATGACGTATTGAGATACCGGAAGTGATCCAGATTTGAGAAAAATTGAATACAAAAACTAAAATTTCTCTAAAACCACTTAACAGATCGAGGTCGGGTTTTCACCAATTGATATAGAATAACATTCTTTTCCACATATGCAATTATGGAAAAAAGGTGTAGTTTCACTTTAATGAAATACAATGAAAAACAAATTTTAAACCTTCAAACCTGGAAAAATACTATTGTACCTGTGCCATGAATATGTGATATTGATGTTGTGAAAATTATACCCCCACTCGCTAGAGGGTGCAGGACAACTCGGCCCACGGACAACTCGGACCAGGACCACTCGGACCGTAAATTTTGACAAAAAGGACAAGTCGGCCCGCGAAGAGAGACACTACTCTGAACATCGAAGAAGACATCTGGAAGTGTGATTTGACCGTCAGTAAAGACATTAGGATTTACACAGGGTAGAAAAAAAAAAGAATTGTAGATATGTTCTGCTGAATTTTTTTAGGGTAAAAAAAAAGACATGTGGTGCCATCCATAATTGAAAAAGACCATTCATACCCTCACACCATCGAAAGAAGCCTAGAATTGTGAAAATATGTTGCTTTAAATGAGACATCTCGGCCCATCCAGACTACTCTTTAAGTGGTTACTATGCTTGTTGATATATACATCGATAGGGGAAAAAAGCTTGTTGTATTTCTCATTGCTTAATGAAATCATGAAAAAAAAAAAACATTATTCAAAAACTTCATTCAATGCACAAGAAAAGTACTAAATAGCGTAAGCACAAGTTAGAAGTGGTATAATATGATGATGTTCACAACACTTTCAAATATAATTGGCCTAAAATTAAAGCAGTGAAGTTACTCTACTCTTGGGCCGTAAATTGAAACACACTTCTTTATTAGATGGCTGATACTGAGTTGATTGTTGGCATACTGCTTCCATAGTGTGAACAGCTTTCCTTTGGTTTCTCTAGTTTTATTGTGCTGGGAACGGCGAAGTTTGCCGTTTTTAAAAAATAAGCTTGTGGTTTTTTATAGGACCGCAAAAATTTTGCGGTCGTATTATGGTATGGCGCTGGCGTCGGCGTCTGCGGACAGCATAACTTTAGTTCTAGTGAACGGATTGTTATCAAATTTTAGTATGATGTTTGTTGGCACAAGCTTAAGCCCGGGTTTTAATTTCGCGTTCCCTGCCCAACCCGTTTTTGAAAAAGAGGCAAAAAAGGGGCCAAAAAGGGGTAAAATTAGGTATTTTCGTGTCTGTGGACAGCATAACTTTGGTTCTAGTGGATGGATTGTTTTCAAATCTTAGTATGATGTTTCTTGGAACATTCTTGAGAAACGTTTTTTTCCTTTAGGTTTTTGCCCCACCCATTTCAGAATTAGGGGCCAAAAAAGGGTTAAATAAGGTGTTTTCACATATTTGACTGTAGAATCTTTATTATTTATTGGATTTTGATGGGGTTTGTTTCAGTGTGCTCCTGAGGAAATTTCCAATCTGGAGTATGCCAACGGATTTCACGTAGCATGTACCACTCACGAGATAAATGGGGCCCAACAGGGGCAAATCTCAAAAAAAATAATTTTTTTATTTTAAGTCCGATTTTGATGCAGTTTTTTTCAATGGATTCCTTGTGAAAAATTAATATAGCAGTTAGCTATTAGATTTTTGGTAACTTGTTTCCTTTCCCAGCTATGAGGGGCCGAAC